>JAYJMI010121319.1:0-10699 GCA_036873855.1 Sarsia tubulosa
CATAGGTGTCATGTTACCGAAAACTTTTGTTTCTTCAAAATAGGGGTCAAAAGGTCAAATTTTTACCGTCAGTTTGTTCGTAACACCCAGATCTCAGGAACCGCTCATTATTTTTTTCTGATTTTTGGCATGAAGTTAAAACATAAATGTAGATGTGACGAAGCCCGATTTTTTTAGAAAGCTCTTATTGTCATGGAAACAGGATCAAAAGGTCAAATTTGGTAAATCTTAAGATATTGTCATTATTGGATCCCCAACTTTGCCGAAGGGATCCTATAAATTCAGCTCTGTCTGTCTGTACGTACGTCCCGTAACACGTTTCGTCAGAAAGCGCTAATTAGTTTTTTCTGATTTTTTGCTTGAAGTTAAATGGTCATAAGTGAAGAAAAGTGACAGAGACGGATTTTTGGGAAAAATTCTTATTTTCCTAAAATTGGGGTCAAAAAGTCAAAATTGGCTCAAAAATCAACACTTTTGGAAATATCTCAAGATCCCTTTATTAGTTTTTTTTTTTATTTTTTGCACAAAGTTAGAACTAAATGAAGGCTTCAAACAAGTGTCATTATTCCGAAAATTCTTGTTTGCGGGTAAACTGAGGTCAAAAAGTCAAATTTTCCGCGAAATTGATATTTCCTGCAATATCTCATACTTCAAAGTACCAATTCATTTGAATATTTGTACAATGATAGATCTTATTGAAATGTGTTATTTGATTCTGCATTTTCTTCATAATTCTGCTCATTTGCTCCATGATGAGTTTAAAAGGTTCAATTTTTTTGTGTGAAAACAATATTTTGATATCTCATGTAATAAAGTGTTGTTTTTGAAATTTTATACAATGTAACAACTTATTGAAGCATTGTTTTTAATTGTGTTTTGTTTTCAAAATTTTGCTCATTTGCTGCATGTCAAGATCAATAAGCCAATTATTAGATATTAATGTTGATGTAATGGTTTTAATTTTTCTTTTTATTTAATGAAAGGTCTTTTTAAATGTATTTTTTATGTGTTTTTACAATCCTGCTCATTTTCTGCTTCCGGGGGTCCACTTGTAATTTATCCCTTGTTTGACCTTTAAAATTATTAGAAATATTTAGTTTTAGTTTTATAAGACAAAATGATAAATTTGGTGTTACAAACTTGCATTACAGCGTCTCGATACGGAAGTCAAGAAGAGTCGAGAAAAGCTATTTTTAACCCAGAGATGGGGGAATTTGTTTTCGGAAAATATTAAATTGAATATGAAGTTATATGATTTGGGTTTCTTTCTTTTTGGGAAACACTTTATATATCAATTATGATTATGCATATTGTAAATTTTATTGTTTGGTTATTTCGTTCATAGTGCACACCTACTCATGAGATATTAATCACTAATTTACCAACTGGTCCCAACTATTCCATACATCAGATCAAATGTCAACTCAATTCATTGCTACAGCAGACTGGTGGTAAGATTATAAGTATATCACTATCACCAAAAAATTCTAAAGACAATGTGGCTGTGATTCGCTTTGAAAGTATCGAAGAGGCTAAAAGGTAAGTAGAAAAGTGACTTTTAGTAAGCCGATTAGGTGGTCTGTTTTGCTAACAAATGCAAGATCCAACACGATGTAACAGGTTCTCTCCACCACATTAAAATATTAAGTATCATCTCTTTTATTGAAATTACTAAAAAAATATTTTTTTATTCTCATGGCTTGCTTGTTTTGAGAGTTGAAGGAGTTTGGTTTGAAAGAGTTTCGATTGCGTTTCATTTACATATTCAAAATGAACTTATATGAATTTAGATCTGTTCAAAGGTTGGATAAAGAACATATTTTTAATTGTAAACTGAAAGCCAGCTTTTACCATAGTAGTAAAATAGTAGCAGATGAAAATGAGAGCTACCGTTATGAACAATGTGGCTGTGCGTGTAATACAGCCACTACATGTGATACAGCCACCACCACATACAACAAAACTCTCTCAGCAAATACTTTGAAATCAGCTGACAATAATTGTGATAATTGCTGTGGGAAACCTCTAAGTATACCATATGTAAAAGATAATGAGAAAAATTTAAATAGATATATGAACTTACTGAACACCAATGATGAGAAAGTAGACATAAGAACGGTAGCTCAACTCAGTGGTACTCCATCCAACCTTGTGGAACTAGACATAAGAACGGTAGCTCAACTCAGTGATACTCCATCCAACCTTGTGGATAATAACATTCTACAATCATCCATTCTATCTCTTACAAGAAAATATGTAAATTACGAGAACGGAGTTGATCTATTAATCACGAACTTGGATGAAAGTAAATCTGCGAAAGAAACTAAAGTTCATTTAGGCTCAGTTGTTCGAGCTCACTCTAAAGTGAATCATATCAACATAGTAGATGGGGGGAAAAACATTCATGCTGTCGTCAATGTACCTAGTCTACAAGATGCTCAGTTATGTATACAGAAACTCAATCATCAAATTTTGTTTGATAGTAAAATCAGTGTTTCCTTATCAACACCAAGGTCACATGATCGACTAGTGCAGTTGAAATGTGACGTTACAGGGATATTATTGAATGTTAAGACCGGATGGCTACCTTTACTTGATTTTATTGCTACATATGAGCAACGTTATCAACGGACTTATAATGTAACTGATTTTCAACAAATTAAAGATATAGTGTACGTAGATGGGCTACCAGGGAGACAGTTTGTTTGCTTGCTGCAATTCCCTGTAGACCTGCTCAAAGTGGCCAACAGCAGGGAGGTTGGGGATGAAGTGCTGCATGTTTTGTCAACCCATAATAGAAGAATTCCACTTGCAAGGTAAATAAACCTCTTCCAAACGTTGGCAGTGCTTTGCACTGTATGGTATACTGTATATTTTGATTCCCGGGTTTACTGAAGGGATCTTATAAATTTAGCTCTGTATGTACGTCTGTGAATTTTTCAAAATATTTTAAGATGACTTCGTTAGACTTTTTTTGATTTTTTGCACAAATTCATGGCTAAATATTAGATTCCACTTGGAAATTAATATTTCCGTGTACTCATGGTCAATGAAAGAGCATATTCATATTGATAGCGAAACTATTTAATCATTTATTTAATGTGTTATATACCTTGTAATCCAATCTTGCTCATTTGTTGAATGAACAACAATTATACTGTCGTTAAATTGAAAGTTCTGAATTTACTTCCCGTTGATCCAGTGACAACTTTTCTCTGGTTTTTAATCCTACTTATTCGACTCTCAGCTTTGGCTCAGTAGTTGTTTCGTCTGTTACCATCTATTCTTGGAATTGGCTCGCTAGTTTTTCACTAGGTTTTGCCGAAGTGGTCCTATAAATTCAGCTTGTCCGTCCGTTCGTCCGCAAGACTCAGATCCCAGGATCCGCTCATTATTTTTTTCTGATTTTTTGCAAGAAGTGAAAGAATCATAAATGAATAACAATGACAGAGCCAGATTTTTTTTGAAAATTTTTATTGTCCCGAAATGGCTAGAAAATTCTGCTCATTTACTGCATTGTGGTTTACCAAAAGGTCAATTTTGACACAAAAATTAACATTTTTCAAAAGATCTCAAAAACTGTTAATTACTTAAAGGGCAATATACAGTCAAAATTGACATAGTTACCATGTCACTAATAATTTGTTTTCTTCTGAAAGGTAGATCAAGAGGTCAAGTTTTTACGGATATAGCTGTTTTCCTGTTGTCTCATGACAGGTTTATCTATTTATTCTCATTTCAGATTTGAGTTAGAGTTAATATTAAATAATTATTTATTATAATTAAATTATAATTGTTTATCTAACTTTTTAGGTCCATTAGTAATTGATTCCTTGTTGAACTCTGAACCCAGCAAACAATACCATTTCTCGATAGAGCTTTAAAAGATCTTTCTGTTGCACCCATTCAAAATCCGTCAATATATGCTGACAAAGTGCTGACGTCATTTGAAAATTGCAAAAAAGACCAAATTTGGGCCTTTAAACACCAGTATCTCCGGAACCAGAAAAAATTTGAAATTTTGTACAATGATACAATACAATTTGTACAATGGGGTAATTTTGGGCCCAAAATAGACTTTTACCTTGTAACTCTAGATCTGTTTATTAGATTTTTCTAAGTTTTGCATGAAGCTATATAGTTTAATAAGAGGTAAAAAATGTCACAATTCTTATATTTCCGAAAAATCTTGTTTTGGGGCATCAAGGTAAAATTGATCCAAAATATTTTTCTGAAAAAGGGAAGGGGGTGACAGCAGATATAACCCAAAACAAGCTAAAAGGCCAGATTTCCATTGCGGTTCCTGCGGTAGCTAAAAGATTCCTAATAATCCTTTATTTCTGAAAATTAGACCTTTTCCCTTGTATCTTAAGTTCAATAAATTGTTGTATTTTTGTTGCATAAATAGAGCACATAGGAAATTACACTTTTCTTATATATTTCCTAAAAAATCTTGTTTTGGTAGAGCGAGGAAAATTGGAGCTGAAAACCTACATGTATCTGATTTTATTAGATTTTTCTAGGTAATTGTAAAATAGTTACTAGGAGTCCAGATAGCAGTAACCAATCTTTAAAGTCAATTATAGTATTCATTTGAATAAATCATCAGCTTTTACTTCCAAGTCTTCAGTTTATTTAAGGTGATGAAATCGTCTACTTTTAGCTTATTTGGTTTATATTGGAGTTACACAAAGAGATATTTACAAGCTGACGACAACGGTGAACATATACTAAACATGCTTACCCACCAAAGTGTATGTATAGTTCGAACCTCATTTGCTCAACATGTGTACTGGAAAAATGATAGACCGCAAAAAGGTAAAACAATAAACATTGCATTCGATTTTTATTTAAGTTTAAACATATGACGTCGTAAACTCCAATCGTTGTTATATTTGATGACGTCAGAGTAGCTTTTGTTTTAGTAAAAGTAGTGAAATCTTTGTTAGTAAAGTTGTTACTCCAAACCAATAGATTAGATAGATAGATGCAAGACACTTTGAAAGCAAGATATATCTAATATTTTATGTCCAGAATATCAATCCTTTTATTAACGCTACAATGAGTACAGTAAGAACACATTTTTTTTAGGGGACATATTATCAATTGGTGATTTTCAAGAAGATGTTGTGCAGTTATTGAAGACGTCAGCAAATCTCACTGTCCCTCTAAACAAATTCATTCCATTGTATCACCAATACTTTGCTCGTCAGTGTCGTGTGATGGATTATGGATGTAAGGACCTCAACGCTCTTTTCAAGAATTTAAATGGCGCAGTAGAAGTAATTTGCACTTTGTTATTATTTTAATTTTATACGTAGAATATAAAGATAAAAACAAATATACGTAGAATATAAACATAAAAACAAATATACGTAGAATATAAAGATAAAAGCAACTATAGAGTGAAGTAGTAACAGGTAAAGCATAAAATAGATGTTAACTAACTGCACAGTCAGCACATTTAACACTATCATTAGGGTTCACATTCACTGTTCGTTCGTTCGTTCGCCTGTACTATGTTTTTCTCAGAATCCCTTCATTAGTTTTTTCTGATTTTTTGCATGAAGTTATAGGTTCATAAATGGAAAAAGTCCGATTTTTTTCGAAAATTCTTATTTTCCTAAAGTTCAGATCGAAAGGTCAACATTGGTCCAAAAATCAACATTTTTCATAATATCTCAAGATCCCTTCATTAGTTTTTTTTCATTTTTTAGTTAGAGCTAAATCAAGACTTCGAACTGGCATAACTCATTATTTCGAAAACTCTTGTTTGTGGGTAACTGTGGTCAAAAGGTCAACATTTATTACATAACCCAGCTATCTTTTTTTAATTTTTTGCACTAAAAGACAAGTATAAGCTGTAAGTTGACATAGGTATCATAGTTCTTGTTAAATATTTTTTTCCCGGGGGTTCATTAGTAAGTTGCATAACAAAGAATTATTCTGTTGTGTGAACGAAGTATTTACCAATTATAAACGATATTGTTTTCAGTTAGTTAGTTATCCATAGTTTTATCAAGGAAAACATATTCTTTTGAAGAAAATGTTTTACATGTGAAAGTTCTTTTTGAATACCTAGCCATTTATTGTTAGTTTTATATTTGCTATATATTAATATTCTTAGTAGACCTTTCTTATAAGAATATTTAGTAAAATCGGTGAAAAGTCCATTCTATCTTTTGTATCTAATTCTAAAACTTAAAACTGTCGAACGATCTACGAAACATATCGCTATTTAAACTTAAAAGAAGATTGTATTAATTTAAATATCCTGACAAAATACGTGTGCTTCTCGTTCACGTACCGTTTAATCAGATAAATTTAACGTGCATAAGAAATACTCTATACTAAACTGTACTAACGATACTAGCTATAACTTTAACTTTCCAGGTGATAGAAGATGGCGATTTAAAAGTGCTGAGTTTAGATTGCGATTATAAACGTCTTATGTTGCACAATAGTATGAAACAACTGTTGCTTTCTTGCGCTGACACACGTTTGAAGCTTAGTAACGTGCTAACATCGTATTATACGTTCTTTGGTTACACGTTACATATCGAAGGGTTCGGTTATACTTCGTTGTCATCGTTACTAGCAGATCTAGATACAAGTGTGTTTAAAGTAAGTCAGGTTGAAAAGTAACAAGAAGCTTGACTTTATGACCCAACGATTTCTGCTATTGTTTGATAGGAAAACCAAACTCACTTTATGTAGCTACATAACTAAGTTGAGATTTTATTCAAGACAATTACGTAGAAAATAAAATAAATTATAAAAGCAATGTTAAAAATTTCATTTTATATAAATAGAGTAAAATGCTTTCCATTTTTTGCGGAATTTCCAATATGCCGCAGTATGACACTTTCTTAGAAAGTTTCTTCTTTCCATGAAACAGGGTCAAAAAGTCAAATTTGGGTCAATTTATCTTAAGATCAGTTCATCAGATTTTTTTTTATTTAGACATAAGTATTTAGACATGAGTAAAGTTAGACATAAGTTTAAGGTATAAACTGACATGTCGGCCAGGGCCAGAAGGTCAAATTTGTTAAATCTTAAGATATTGTCATTTTTTTTAATCTTTTTTCACAAATAATTTATACCGGGAGTCCACTGGTAATCCATCCCTTGTTATCATCGATAATTTTCGTTTCTTGTTGGAAATTTTCAAATTTATTTTCTACTTTTAGGAGATGGATGTTGAGGGAGAAAATTTTCTAATGTTGTTGCATTCTCTACGTAAGTTATCCTTCTGTCAGAATTCTGTATTATTGCCATTTTAAACCAGTTAACAATCGTGAAAAGGATTTTAAATGCAGAAAAATGAAAACAGTGCCAGATTTTTGACAAAATTCATCCGATATTTGAGGTGGCTAAAAATCAGTATGGAAGGAAACATGGAAATGATAAAAAATATGTTTTGAATTTACTACACGATTTTAGTCCATGTTTTCTAAACTGCTTTTATAAAACCCTGTGAGCAGCAACAAGCTCTTAAACCTCTGCAGTGTAAATCAAATCCTTGCAATCTAAAGTAATCTTGATAAATTGTATCAACATACAGTAAATAAAAGCTATTGCAGTATAATGCGGATATTCACAAACTCCTTACCTACAGTTTTATTTGAATAGCTTTGAAAGAAAAGGATAGTATGACGTTGCAAAAGTTTGCTCATCAAGTTGTATTGCTTATCGAACATCAAGCAGATAAACAACTAGGCTTACATAACTTATCATCGGAATATTTCAAATATTATGGCCACCAGTTGAGATTATGTGAGCTTGGATTCAGTAAGCTCAATGAACTGGTGGCTGCTATATCAAGCTATGTGGAGGTGAGTACAACATATTAAGCTAGTTTTCAAACAATGTCTTCTGGATCATTAATGAGTATTCCCTTTCTGTTGTAGCCCTTGATTCGCCGAAATAATCCTTAAAAATCCAATCTTGTCTGCCAGTAGTTTTGTATTTCTGTGTGTCTGTCACATAGTTTACACAGTAACCGCTCCTTGCATGTGTGTCTGTCACATAATTTACACAGTAACCACTCCTTGTGGCTGTCACATAGTTTACACAGTAACCTATCTGTGTGTCTGTCACATAGTTTACACAGTAACCGCTCCTTACATTACCCTATTCAACCCGCTCTTTTTGGGGCTCCTTAAAATTGTGCCGACATGCATCATTTCTATGTTGACGTCATACTTTGTGTCACTAAAACTTAGTTAGCATTAGCTAAGAGCAATATTTTTGCTATTTTATTTTATTATTTTATTTCAGATTTAGATATTTTAAAAAATCTGGTAGGGTTGGGCGGATGGCCATAATCGAAATTACACGCATGACGATTGATTACCCTCCATATCGCTTATACAGTCTTCGTCTCACTCACTTATATTTAGATACGACGCAGCCGTGATCAAAGAACGTTATACATGTCTAACGGCTGCTATCAAATCAACCAAGATGAAGTGTGGCTCGATATCAGAAAGATTTTACACGCTCTCCCTCAACGTGCTATTGTAGTACTACAATTGGCCAATCTATATGAAGATATATTAAAGAAGCCCTTCCCACTGGATACAGTGAAGTTAGACCATTTGATACATAACACACCGGCTAGTATAGTGGTAAGTTAATTAGCTACTTTCTCATCTTATTACAATAATTACTAAAATAATAATATATGGTTCTATCCTTTGCGAAGTTTTCGTACCCTATTGCCTATTTTCGTTCTAAACTTATATAGGTTTGAAAATGGCACGAAAGTACGAAAGAATTGTAGATGGAAACTTTTGTAAGAGACTGTAGGATGATAGTAAACCTCCGACTATAAGCCCAGGGCTTATACACTTTCGTAAGCACTTTTTATATGGTCTTATACATGGAATGGAGTTACTGTTAGGAAAAACTTTATTTTTTATACCGATAAACAAACAATTCATCATATTTCATGTATATTCCAGGTTTACGGTATGGCGATTAAAAATCATGATTAAAAACATGATGAAAAATCTTTTGGTCAGCTGAAACATATTCTTTCAGGTAGATTGTAGGTGAAAACCAGTAGGTTGTGTGGGTAAATCCTCCCTATATAAGATATCAAAACCATCCCATATCAGATATCAAAACTATAGGTTCAGTCGACTGATGGCCAGAGTTCTGGCTGACGTCAAAAGATGCTTAGATAATCTCTCTGATCAGATGAGAAACGATTAAAGCCTGTAACAGAAAAAGTGTTAGATGTATTAAATTTTATTTTCTTGTTTTGACGAGCATTTTTCTTCGACAATCATGTTATTAAATGTTTGTTTTTATACAACTTTTCTAATCCCTTGATAATAGTTTCCAACTTTTAAAAACGACAACAGGAATGGCCATTCACCGCTCTTTGTTTCCCATATCTGCAATAACATTACTCGCCATATCTGCAATAACATTACTCGCCATTTTTTAGATTGCTGGTAAAGGAGCTAACAAAATAATCATTGATATTAGCCCGGGTGAGTTTTTGAAATTTTTATAAGCTTAAAATAGCCGTAGAAAAAATATCTAAAACTTTTTTAACACTCATTGCATAATGGTCAAACTCGCCCATAATTTTAATTGTATGGTTTTCTTTTTAAAGCCCAAAAATGTCAGCAAAAATTATGACGTCAGTTGTAAATGTTTGACATATTTGTGGTGTCAGTAAAGCGTTTAATAATTATTAATAATTGTTAGGTAATAATTTTATTTTAGAACGTTATCCTACAGACCTTATATCTGAGCAACTTATCGAATTGCTATCGGAGTGCACGCATTTCAACAGTGACGTTGAAACTTTAGTCAATATGTTAACTGGTAAAAGAATCCATTTAAAAGCTTCCTATCTACGCCATCATATTATGAATGAAAATCAATTTCAGGTATAATGATATACTGTTTTCAATCTTCTTGACCAATTAGCTACTAAAGGAAAAGAATTTAAAGCACATGTGTTGTTTGTTCAAAATGTACTACAATTAAAAATGAATTAATCTTACTTTTTCTTTATTTGTTTCAGATGAGTAGAGATCACTTAATTCAGATGTTGCCAGCGACTTGTCGTCGAGTATTTGAACACGAGGCTCTCCTCCTGTTGTCACGACAACCAGACAATCGCTTATGTTTAACTCAATTCCCAAAGATCTATTTTGATTATTTTGAAAAGAGTTTGGTTGTTTCCGATTACGGTGTTAATAAATTACTGGTACTTTTTCAGAAGCTCTCCAATAAATTGATTCAGGTAGGTAGTTAATTGTTATATTATGAATCATTTTATGAGACAGATCGTTGAACAAAATCAGTTGTATAAAGTTACATATAATAATACTACTATAAACAGGAAATAATAAATGATACTACTCGTATGTCTTATGTCTGAAGTCTTTTTTTGCTATCCGTAATACAGTAAAACAAAAAATATAGAGCTCTTAGTATGTTGATACTAAAACCTTTATATGAAGTAGAAAATCATTCGTTTCTAACGTTTTTTTGATATATTCTGAAATGTTAACATAGGATAGAGAAAATAAAAAATAGAACAGAAGAGCTTTCATAACCAGACATACACATTATAATAATTATAAAAACATTACCAAAAAAATAATACACACATAACATACAAATTATAATTATAACTAAATACCGAAATAGATAGTTCTAATTATAATTGGCT
>JAYJMI010121541.1:0-10694 GCA_036873855.1 Sarsia tubulosa
TTTATATCTGAAATGATTGCTTTAATTTTAATTTAATTTTACTATATAAAATTATCAACTCATTTTAATAATTTTATCCCCTGTACATATATATACTATATAAGTTTTTTGGTTCTGTAAATATATCACGATTTTAAGTTTTATTATTCGGTTTAAATAGGCTGGCGATATTATTATGCCATGTCTTTTGTCATTTTTAATATCTATTTATACGTTTTACTATTTTACTATTGTATTTTAACCGAATTAAAATAAAGAATTTCATTCATTCATAGCAAAAGAAAAAGAGAATGTGTATTGAAGGTTCATCTGGCTGGTTCTAATGCGCATTGATTTAGATTATGATGTAAGGGGGATTCCTTTATTATTCAAGCACCCTATATACGGGGCCCAACCAATACCAATACATCAAGAGACCAAAGCAGGAAAACACAACTGATGAAAGAGAAAAAAGACGTCCTCGTTGCTAAACACTCAAAAAGGATAGCAATAATTGATCTACTCAGCAGAAACAACAAAACATGACATTATCTGTTTACAAGAACGCGCATTCTTACACGATGACGTAGAAGCGTAAAATAAGTGCATCCATAGGCGGTATTGGCATGCTCCTAATCCCACTTGCATACAACACACTTTTCAGCGTAGAGAAGATATCCTCGCGAATAATGGTAGCTACCTTTAATGGAAATCTTCAAACCACCGTTATTTGTTGTTGCCATCCAACCAACGTTCAAGAAGATTCTGAAGTAGATAGTTTCTATCATGACTTATCATCTGTAACAAGACAAGTATCAAAGCACAATATCTTGAACTTTGGTAGTGACTTCGACGCACACTTGGGAGAGAATCATGGATTTAAATGCGCCTACAATTTAACCACAAACAGAAATGGAAACATGCTGAAGGAATTCCTAGTGGAGAACAAGCTCCTAAGCCTCAATACAAGCTACCAAAAAAGACCTTGAACAATTATGGACGCATGCTTCACCAAATGAAACAAAGCACAGCTCGACTATATATTCATCAACCAAAAGTGAAAAAATAGTGCCATAAACTATGGAACATTCAACTTATTACTGTCGGATCGGATCACTGTATCTGCAGCAGAAATCATCCCTCTCAAACCAAAGGTGAAAGAAGTGTGTAAAAAGCGAAGGCAACTCGAAATTGCAGCTAAATACAAGAATTCAGATCCAACAGATGTGAACACAGCTAAGTTCAAAAAATCCCAGATGCTGCTCATGGAGACATGTTGAATATCTGTAGAATCTGAAAAAGAACGTGTTGAATATCTGCAAAAGAAAATCAACACTATCGAAGAAGCATCATGCAACAAGAAATCAGCTGTTGCATGGAAGACAGTCAACGAAATAAGTGGTAGACAAAGTGTAAACAACGCAAAACTGAAAGCATCAAGCCAAGAAGAAAGATTAAAACTCTGGAAAAAAACATTTTCAGCATCTACTAAAAAATCAACCGAAAATCAAAGAGGAAGCAATAACACTAGTTGTGATGACAGAACTCAATATCGAGAAGGGAAAATTCAGCATGAATTAACTGGAAACAGCCCTAAATAGCACACATAATGGCAAAGTTTGTGGGTTGGACGGCATCCCAGCAGAAGTTTAGAAAACAGGAGAACTCAATGAGTTCCTACTTAAATCCTGCAACACAGTGTAACATCAAGAACCAATTGACTCATGGACAGAAGGGTGCATGTTGCCTTTTCCCAAAAAGGCGATCTAGGTCTGGCTAAAAACTATCCTGGTATTACTTTGACCTCAATAGCAGCAAAGGTATACAACCTTCTGTTGTTAAACCAAATTAGATCAGAAATAAAAAAGATGCTACAAAAAAACAAACGGGTTTCGGTGAAACAAATCAACTGCAGGTCAAATCCTTACTATCCATTTTAGAGGGTGTCAAAGCCACAAACCTCCCTATTATCCTACTTTTCGTCAACTTCTCTAAAGCATTCGACTCAATTCATCGAGGCAAAATAAAGGAAATCCTAATTGCATACGATATCCCCAGGAAACACCAGATGCCATCTTAATGCTCTACAAAAACACCCAAGCAAAAGTGCGATCACCTGATGGAGACACAGACTTCTTTAATATCACTGCTGGAGTTCTCCAGGGAGATACACTAGCACCATATTTATTCAGAAAAGCAGTAGATTCCAATGTAGATCTTGACTTCACACTAACAAAACCTAGGAGTCGTCGTTACCCAGCAGTCAAGATAACCGACGGAGACTATGCAGATGATCTGGCTGTTTTAGCAGACCACAGCAAAAATGCGACATCTCTCCTACACAACATCCAAGAAGTAGCAAGTGAAGTTGGTCTCTACATCAATCATACCAAAACTGAATTCATCAACACCAATCAAGAAAAAAGTGGCGGCATGAAAGATATTAGAGGGAACGAGATCAAACCAGTTGATGATTTTAAACACCTTGGCAGCTACATTGCCTCCACAAAACGAGATGTTTATATCAGGCTTCGAAAAACATGGGGAGAACTCAATTCTCTCAACAAGATCTGGAAATCAAATCTGCCAGACGAACTGAAAAGAAATTTCTTCCGAGTCTGTTCTTGTTTATGGGGCCACCACATGGACACCAACAGCATCCCTCGTAAAGAGGTTGGATGGTGCTTACACCCATATACTCCGAGCAACACTCAATGTATCCTGAAATAATAACATAACAAATAAAGAAATCTACGGAAACATGCCAACAATAAGTTCTATAATCAAACAATAACGATTGAGACTTACAGGACACATATGGCACAATAAAGAAGAACTAGCAAGCGATGTCCTACTATGGCAACCAAGCTATGGTAAGCAAAGACCTGGTCGACCACAAAGAAACTTCAAAGAGTCCAGGAATTGCTAAACGCAATAAATGGCGAGACAGAATGGAAAAAAAGGTGTCATGCAATGCCGAGCAAGCTCGATCCACTAACTAACTAACTAACAAGCTCAGATAGTATTTTCCGATTTTAACCTTGCGGCAGTTATTCTTATTTAAACTTTGTATTTAAAAAGAAACGATATGTATTTTATTTTTACATATTACGAAGCTGTAAAAGCTTTAGCTGTTAATATATTCTATTCTATTCTATTCAAATTTTTATTTAGTCCCTCTTCCAACTGTTAATTGTTTTTTATATAGTTTTTAGAGAGCTTTCTAATGATGTTGATGATTTTAGCTGAAAATGAAGTTGAATTTTGATGATTTTTAGTAATTTTTATTTTAGGCAAGTTTAGTGGTAATAAAATACTAAAGCTCCTGTAAAAATAGTTCCCCAAAAGATAAGAAGTGTCAACAAACAGTTTTGAAATCCTCAGATAGTGTTCTTTTAGAAAAAACAATAAAATCCCATTCGAACCCAATGTCCTTTTCGTACCTTCTCCTTAGATGATTAGATTAGATGATTTGTATTCCTGATTCATAATGATTTAGATGATTGTACCCTCTATTAATAAGGGGCTTAAATTAAATTATGAAAAATATAAGAGTGCTCCTGCAGTAATGCTTACATTGGTTAACTCTCCGAAACTGCGAACCATGAAAAAACATCTATTGTGTTATGGCAAGACAGCCGATTTTAAAGGGTAGACTAGTACTATCCTCCGTAAATTGTTAGTAGTCTGGAATGGTATTACGTAGTTGATTTGTTATACCTTCAGTTGCACCACCAGTTATAACACTACATCTATGATTCCTGAAAATTTCAAGTTGTTTGGAGCTATAATGTCGTTATTTTACAAAGATATTTTAAAAATGTGCATAAAAACTGCAGTAATCATCAATTTTAATAGGTGTAGGGCCATAAAATGATATAAAATGAAAACACATATAAAGTACATAAATTGTGTGTGTTATGTCGTCCAATAGCCTTAAAAGGTCTAGACTGTTTTTGTTATAAAATCTGAAAAACTGTTAATCGAAGCATAATTGGACACGTCACAACTGATAGCGAATAGATAAAAATGACAGTTATTTCATCACCATGAGTCGCTTTCGATCATATTAGATGTTTATCTGCAGAAATGCAACTATTATTACATTATCAACCTCGTGATATAGAAATAGCTTTGATTCTATTAATGACAATGCTATTACTTGGTAGAAGTACCAAAAGCAATAGGAAGTAAAATCAGTAAAAAACATTTTGTTTTGATACCAGGTAAGAATAAAATGGGACTATACAAAAGAAGTTGCCGATAAAAACTGTTCCTGTTTAAAGAATGCATTATTGTTATTTATTGGATAGGTACTTTAGCTACAAATATTTACAAAGCTTCTAATACAAAATACAAAATTTAAAAATAATTTCCATTACAATAGTCCAATCAAATTTAAATCAACTTAGCCAACAATCCGATTGGTACTATTCGCTAGTTTATCCCACAATGAATTAATATATATATATCAATATACAAAAACAACTTGTTGAACATACAATAACTCATGATAACTCATTCTATAATAGACGCAAGGTTTTAAATAAATTTAATAACTGCACTTTTCAAAACATGTAGTTATGAAACTATTTGCTAGAGAAAGAAATTGCAAATAGCTAAAAAAAATTAAAAACGAAGAAATTAACTACTCTTGCGTTTGATAGGCAAATAAAAGTACTGCTATGATTCTAAATACAGATATTACGGCAATCAAATCAATCAAATGGTCCTTGATAAGTTGACAGTCATGCATGCAAATATAATAATAGTGAATGAAGCTCTTTTCATGCTCGTCGTCCTTCTTGTTTCAGCAGGTCAATTTAAAAGATAAGCTAACGTGCTCTTTCATTGTAACACACATTATTTTGGTAGTTACCCTCTGTTTCAGTAATTGTCTTTATGTCATTTTGATTCTCATCCTCATTTTCAACTTTAGCAGCGATTTTCAATTTGAAAACATAGTCATAAGTTAGAACCGCGATGACAGCTCCTGCACATGGACCAACCCAATATATCTAAAAATAATAAAAACATAATAGCACAACCTTATCCTCATTTAGCACAACCTTATTCTCATTTAGCACAACCTTATCCACATTTAGCACAACCTTATCCTCATTTGTTCTAAGGTAGGATAAAGTAGAATTTAAAAAAGTTAACACCTTTAAAAAGTTAACACCTTCAGATTTTTTTGTTAGTGACTTGGAAGAAATAGTTGTTGTTATAATATACATAGAGTGCAATTCATAGAGTGCAATCTTTACATCTTTTATCTAGCTTATGTAAAATAGTCCACAAGTCAAGCTTTATTGTTATGGTTGGTGATGAAATTATATATTGATTAAAGTTTTATGACATATGAGATAGAAAGGGGGCCGAATACTCCCAACGATATCAACGAACCCTAAACATCTTGGTAACCTAGGTAACTTTCAACCAAGATACTTTTCCGGCAGAGCATTTAATTTTAGTGTTACATTGCTTCTTTGAATATCAACATTAACAAAGTTAAACTAACGTTGACAGATTGGTAAACGTAACTAACCCATTGATGCTCCCTTTTATTCATAACAACAGCTGGTCCAAATGCTCGCATAGGATTAAGCGATGCACCAGTATATGGAATCTAAGGTCGAATAAATCAATATTGTAGTGAGAAATAAAATATTGACAAAAATATTTGTTAAAGGAGACTTAAATATACAAAAACATTTAATTGGTTTGGGCTAATACCGTTTATTCGTGTTATTTTCCTTTTAGCGATTTTTTTTTCTAAACATTTCGATAAAATTATTTCAAAAATATTTGCTTCAATTGCACAAATATTTCAAAAATTATACTGTTTCAAATATCTTGAGACAAAAAAATAAAAATATTCTCGAGATCTTGAGACAAAAAATAAATAATAGAACATTCGTTCTTACACCCATGAGCATGCCAACTGTGACCGAAAGTCCAATAGCGTACGATGCTTGATAACCTGTGAAGCCACGAATAGGATCAGCCGAACTTAATATCGTCCATATCAACAGATAAGTTAAGATCGCTTCAATTGCACATCCAGTAGCTACCGATACTTGTGGGTGTAGCTGCAATACGCCCAAACTACCACGGAATTCTTCAGGCGTAAATATATAAAGTAATGCTGCACCAGCGGTACCTTGGGAAAATCATTTAAAATCAATTATTTGAAACTTGGATAGTTTGATTTTAAGATTCGACATGATTGATATTTTTCTTTTTGAACTTTTTTGTTATACAAAATAATAAACGACGAATTTAGATTTCTAGATAAGATATACAGTTTTTGCTTATTCTTTAATCACTAGAAAGGTTTTAGGGTAGTAAAAAGGATTAAAGTCCCTAGTAAGGGGTTAAAACTTAAGTTTGAAAATCCATAATGGTAGATGCTTACGGTAAATAGGTGCATAGAATAGATAACTAGTGAGTGATTGATTAAACAAGTAATGAAAACAAACATTAGCATTCACACTTAAAGAGGTAAACTTTCTTAGAAATTTTTATTTACTCATTACAAGTGTCTTCTAAGTTAATTACAAAACTACTTTTATTTTTTCCAATCCGATATCGAATAAGGCTTAAAACGTCGATTTTGTGACAATTTCATGCAACCGAATTTCGTGAAATTATCAACTATTGGTATTTGGTTCCAAATATAATAAAAGATGAAATTTTCTATTTCATTGTATAGAAAAAAATACTTGGTATTAAAGGATAAAACTTTAACTGGCTGAATAACTTTATATTCTCTTTAAATTTTTTGTAGCAGTGCCTCTTTAATTAGAATCATGCAATTTTGAATTAGATATATTTATATTTCAAATATTGTACGTTCTCGTTAGCTTAGCTCTCATTTAGCAACGCAAGGCTTATGCTACAACGATTGTAAATTAGCACAGTTTTAGATTTACGTCGCTACAATAAGTGAGAACTAAGTTTAAAGGAAAATCTGAGATTCCTAGCAATCCTTTCCAGTAAAACGTTAAAAAGATTACTAAACTTACTCCCAACACATTGTGCTATCACGTAAACTATACATCGAACGACAGATATTGTTCCCTTCAATGCAAATGCCAACGAAACAGCTGGGTTAAAATGACCGCCACTGATTTCCCAGAATCCAGATGCAAGCAAACTAACTGTTAGACCAACAGTCAGGCAAATATGTAGTAAGCTGGGTTTGTGTTCGGGTAGAATATGCAGACCAGCTCCGCAAACTATGAGAATGTATATGGTTGAGATAAGTATCTCTCCTAGTACGGCTCTCCAAAAGTTTAATGTCAATAATTCTTTATGACCAATCACTGCTGAGATCTTCATGTTTTATAACTGCTATATAAAGCTCTAATGTTAATACAATGTTACGTAGTTTTTTTTCTGTGTTTTTTCTAAGTTTAAGACAAATGAATGTTGTTCATCAAATAATACGCAATCTTAACAACTTTAATACTAAATCCAAAGTATTATGATGCTTAGTTAAAAAACTTTCTTTCTTTTGTAAAAGTTTAGTAAGAGCTTCTAACCTTCGATTTGCAAATGATATGACTTTTTAATCTAAAACTGAAGATTAGCAAATTATATTACTTTTTATTCTAACTGAAGATTGTCAATGTTATCATAAGAACGAAGTATTCTACGTTATTACCCGATTGATAGGATAGATTTGCCGTAATCAAAATCCCGTGTTTTGATTGGTTTAAAACGTTAAAGGTACATTACCGCGAATTTTTCTAGTAACCTATAATAGAAAGACTTAACTAACTTTAGTAAAACCTGAAAATATCTTTCCACAATTCCTTTTTTTTCTCTAGTTATGGCTCAACAAAATCCTATTTTATAACTGCAATTTAGAATTATTTTGTTCTTCTTAATATTAATTTATAAAGTATGCTCAAATAAATATGCTCAATAGGATTTGCGGATCGCATAACTTTTGAACGAAATTGAATTATTCGATTGGATTTTTAATTCCTGGCCTAAAGTTAGCTGATTTTTCATACAAAAGAAAAAAAAAATTGCGATAATGTTCCTTTAATTATGCGTTAGAAAACCATTGACGACGGCAGTATTCAGCAGTATTGCCCGATCGATAGGGCAGATTTCCGTAATCTTATGTACTTGATAAGCCGTTTCTTAAAGAAAAAGAAAAAAGGAAGGTCGAGAAAAAAATCGGAGAGAAAAATGGGAGAATAAAATGTAACGCATTGCGTGGTTTGTGTTTATATTATTAGTTAGCTAGAACGTTTACGCTCTACACTAAACATTAAACAAAATACAGCACTATGAAAATACAGCGTTACATCGGATATTGACTTTTGGGAATGTTGTTTTTTAAGTCAAATAACTTAAGAAAATTTCTTAAAAAATTGTATTGCGTTAAAGCATTGTATTAACTTTCCCATATTTTCAATATAAAATATAATATAAAAAAACAGAAATAACTTTCTTCACAAAATGTTTATTTCATTAACAAAATTTAAAAGTGAAATTTAAAAGTTGGATGAAGTCAGCAATAAAAAATGTTAAATTGAGCACGTATAGTGCTATCGTATTCTTTCCCATAGTATAACATAAGTTACTTTAGTAGGGTCGTACGGGTAGCTCAGCTGGTTAGAGAGTCTCGGATCTAACGGAAAGGTCATGGGTTCTAATTCCCCTCCTTCCAAATAAAATGGAAAAATCGGAATGCAAAAAAGCGGATAACGCAAAAAAAAAATTGCAGTACGGGATTATAAAAGAAGGACTATACATAGTCTAGATATAGCGAGGAGGTTATTTCATCTAAACGGGCATAGCTTCTCTCGTGATTTTAATGAAATATTTTAGAATTTACCATTTTTTTATAGCTGTCAGAAATAATTTTAATATGATGTATCATTGATAAAAACGATTATCCAAGTTTTGATAAACACCAACTTATTCTTATATCAATGCCGTCGCTAATTTTGTCTTTTAAGTAGGCACCAAATATACAATTTCTGTATACAATGCATGCAATGCAGCATAAAAGATTTTAACCAAGTCAAATCGAAACCAATAAACAAGTTTCGCATTATGTAATAAATTCTTAATATGATGTAATATATTTGTATTTGTAAATAGTATATGCATATTATATCACCGACATATACAATGAGCTCAAATATATTACATGAAAAAATACAACGAACAGCATCGAATATTGGCTTTACTAATCAATCTTTGTACAACAAATAGGTTTAAAATCAAATCAAATTTATTTTAATTTATGAATATTATCTTTTATATACACTTATATACTTTATATGGTGAATAATGAATTTATTATATGCATATTGATTTAACTAAGATTAAAATGATCAAAAATCTGGTTTCGCTGTTTATGACTAGACATCGTTTTACTGCTTACTTAATGGTAAATATTTCTAATGCTTAACGAAAACCTCGATATTAATCAATCTTTTTATCCATTTATTATAATAAAAAATTATGCTTACGAAAATATGTCTGACTTTACCAAAGAGTTATAATAGCTAAAATAACTCTTTGTTCATACAAAACATTTTGAGAATCCATAATGGCAAATACTTACACTAAATAGGTTGTCATTATTACCGTTGTTTTTTTTTATATGCTTTCATCAATAATTTCTTATATTTTTCAAGTCGTTTCATATGAATAGATATTTTCTTTGTAAATTTAGGACAAATACCTTTTTACAAATATTTATATATTTTTTCAAGTATTTTTGATATATTTGTGGAAAAGGTTATATATTCTACTATGTTACTAACGAATTTAAAGGAGACTACAACTTTTCAAAACTTACATTATACAAAAGACATTAATAACAACAAACAAAATCTGATCTAAAGGAACCACTGATGATCCTTTAAAACTTACATAAACCTTCAACTTACATAAGTGCTAAAACATCTTGCAACTAACTGTTTATTCATTAGACATACACAGTATACACAAATACAAAACAAAGACAAATCCGTAGTTTTTATAATTTTTGTATTTTATTTTTTTTTACTTTAAATTAACAGTCTTCAATTAACATCTAAAGAGATATGGGAAAAATCACTAGTGTGACGTCCAAAAAAACTTATTAAGTACCAATTTTAACTTATTTACCTTTTTAATTTATTAATTTTAACCTTGTTTCCTCATTATATCAAGTAGCTGTGTAGTAGATGTAATGAAATTATGCTTACTTGTTGTAGCTCTTGCTATCCTTAAAACTTCTGCACAAATTGATAAGTAAAAAATTGATGAAGGGATATTGCTAGAAAGATGAGGCATTCTCAAAATGGAGAAAGGAAAACTGTCTCGTTTATCATAAAGAACGATGTAAAACTTATTATCAATAATTTTGGATAAATATCACGTAATCCCTCTGTAAAAGTCGTTCCGATATTTCATCTTTTAAGTAGATAACGTTAAACAGAATTTGTATATCTGAGATTTCACTTTAATGAAATAAATGGCTTTTACAATCAATTTTTGTTTTTTTACTTAAAAGGGGTTCTCTCTACGCCTCTAAATACAATATCTTATATTCATATAACTCATTTTGCAGTAATAAAAAAATCATGAAAACTTTTATGTAACATCATTGAAGCTAGGAATTGCCGGGTGTAGTGGCTTGCATCTGTAATCTAGCTAATTAGAGGCTGAAGTGCGGAACTGTGTGAGTTCGAGCCCCG
>JAYJMI010121763.1:0-10692 GCA_036873855.1 Sarsia tubulosa
ACAATACTGCTCATTTGCTGCACGATAGTGCCATTTGATAAAAATATCAGTTACCGGGGATCCACTGGCAATCTATCTCTTGTTTATTTTGTCCGGAGTTAAATCGGCTAAGATTTTTTGGGACTTTTTTCAAAATAATATTATCGGAGTATATTCTGCACGCCAAGCAAAAATTATCGCTGGCCTCATTTTTAGTTTTTCGGTATGCATATTGTCAAACTGACATCTTTTATTTCTTCGAAAATTTAGATAGAACTAAAAAATTATTTAGGTCTAACACGGAAACAGTCTAATTAAAACAGATTATTTTGCCAACAGGCTCCCCGTGTTAAAGCAGGCAGGCTTCTTGTTAGTCTATTATATATGCAGCTTATTTTTTTTCTAAATTTTTTTTCTAAAATTCTGTGATACAACAGTATATATTTACTAAAAAGAATCTAATTACAAAAAAAAAGTGAGAGAAAACAAAACGGCCGAAAATTTGAGTAAAATATTATATTTACATTTTCGACATTATGCAGAATCAAAATAAGCTAAAAACAGTGCGTAGTTACAGCCATATTTGAAAATAACTGAAAGTAAAATTGTTTAATGATCACTATGATAATGAAATACCTTTTAAAAATACAGACAACGAGGAAACTCAATAAAGCGCCCCTGAGAAACTGCAAAATGCCCCGAGAATCTACAAAACATACACTTCTTTATCTGTATATTTGTAAAATCTTGATATTTCATCACTTATAACGCAAAGCTACCATGTTCTACCAATCTAATTCCTTAAATTGGCTAAGACACGAATCATCTACAAAGAGGATCAAATTAAATTTGCTAAAAAAGGAAAGAGCCCAGAATTGAACCTTGTGGAACTCCATAGAAACTTTTCTAGAGAAGGCATACATTTGAAAAGATATCTATATACCATTACATTTCTAATTTAATCGGAAAAAAGCTATTTTCGCAGTTCAATCAACTGGACCTCGAAAGATTAGGGTTTTCATAATTTACATTTTAAGTAGATTGAGAAATAATTGAAGCGAGTGGAAGCGATGAAGGCAGGTACTAAGCTTATCTTTACTTTAGTAATTTTAATGTTAGAAAAGACTTATGTTCCTAAGCTCAAAGATTTTTACATATTCTTTATAGAGTGTTTTTGTCTCTTTTCATATTAATAGCACTGGTTTTACTATTTACCTTTTTTAATGTTTTTTTCTAATACCAAAACCAAAAAAGCAAGGTCAATAATGAAAGCAACATTTTTAAATTTCGCGTCTTTGTTGTTTTTTTAGTACAATTATGTCATTATAAATAAGGAAAAAGTAACCTATAAGTTAAATATGAATATGACCAACAATGTAATTGAAATCGTCAGTAATCCAAATTAAAGTCATCTAGAATTCTAAAATAAAAACACTAGCAACCAAATTAAATCGCCAGCGATCCAAATTAAAATCAACAGCAATCCAAATTAAAATCACCAGCAGTCTAAAGTAAAATCATCGTCGAACAAATAAGGTTTGTTTTTGTAAAGTTTATTCAATCGTTTTAAAGGTGTTGTAGTAATTTCGTATGGGTAGCATGGTAAACATCTTTGATCAAGTGGTTTATTCTCTTCTTCATGGTGGAAAGTTTTTTCAACTATACTGGAATTACCTTAAATATAGATATATATATCATCATTTTTTGTATTTAGAAATATTTTAGTTAGCAAAATTCGTTTAGAAGTCTAGAGGCTTTTTTCCAGTTTTTATAAAAGGAAAGCAGGTATCGATGAATGTTTGCATAAATAATCTAAGAACGTTTAAATTGGATTTAGATTTATTAAGATTATCAGTTAATATCTTATTAAGATCTTCCATTTTTCTAGTAGAACTTTGCGTAAAAGATATATTTTAAAGAATCACTGCGTTAGTTAGTGGAGTAAATTACTTTTGGTTTAGCATGTTGACATAAGGTTAATTTTTATACCCTATATTCGTATGTATAGCATACGAACAAAGATTATTCGCAAACAAACTATTTCCTTTTTAAAAACATAAGTAAACTGTCGCTTCAAGGTGTTTTTATTTATAAACCATAACTATCCAAAGTGCGTGCGTCATATTTCCAATACGTTTCCACAATTCTATTAATTTTCTTACAGTTTTTTTCTAAAAGGGTCTTTAACGTCGGTTAGTATAAGGAATCATGAACTTAATATGAGTAGAAGACTTGCATGAGTAGATCTTTAATTTCTCCAGAATATTTTAATAAAAATTCATTGATACAAGTGAATCGTAGAAGTGGTAGATTTTCTTTCCCAGTCTTCACCTGGAAAACTCACGTTAGTCTTTATAACTTTATGACCGAGATTGTGAAATCCTTCTATTTACCTAGGTAAGTTATTTGGATGCATGATAAATACTTATCAGACAAAACAAAACACATAAAATGCAACATTAACACAACTTTTCTTATCTTTATATGTACACCTTTTTTACCGTAAGCATCGCCATTATGGTTTTCGAAACTTAAATTTCAGAAATAATGATTTAATAGACAATGAAAAAGATGAAAAATAAAATGCGATATGCTTTATAGCTTTTTTACGTTGTGAAGAAAACGTTAAAACTAGTGATTTGAATTCGTATATATACTTAACATGCCTAATTTTAGCAATCTGAACATGTGTCATAATTAAATGTGTCGTAATTTAAGTAAGCAGACTCGAACTCTGATAATTATTTTCTAGTATTCAAAGAAAATTTGGATGTATTAGCTTATCTAAAATGGTGGATTCCTTGCGGTACGTAGGTGTATAGGGATCTGTAGCCTTTAGGTATAGCTAGAGAGCAAAAAGAAATTGTGGAAAATATTTTCAGGATTTACCAAACTTTACTTGATAATTACGTAAGGAAATAAAAAAAAATGGGATTTAAATTGTCTTTAATCTAACCTTTATCGTAGATATCTGTGTACAAAACTTTGATCGAACACCCAGCTAAATCATCATTATCAATATATTCTTTTGCCTTTGATTTCGGTTCGAATACTAGGAGATTGTAAGAATTTCCATGTTTTGTTAAATTAAGAAGCTTGTAATGTTCACCTTTTTCTTGATATTTATTCCATATAGCATCAATGAAAGCATGGTGTAGCCAGATCTCTGGAGCGGCAGAAGAAAATTTCGTTCTCATCTGACCTCCTAAATCAAGAAGATATATTTATAATATAAATTAATCGAATAGATTTAAATTGAATTGTGTAACATATATTTAATTTAAAAGTTTAAATAAATAGTGACACATTAACTGTTATGTTATTTTTAGTACTTTTAATAACCGTGTTCTTGAATTGTGTTTTCTTGAAATTTGATTAATATATAAAGGAAACCCGAAATTATTTTCTTGTTATGCTGCTTAGATGATGACAGAATACGCAAAGACACAACATAAAGCAAAATAAGAAGCGGTGAAATTTAAGATAGTAGAGTAAATTAAAACGAGGCGAAGTTTGTAGATATACTTATGTTGGTAATAAAGTTTAATGATATTTATCCATTTTTAATTACAGTTAATTACTCAAAACGGTAATTCTACAAGCTTCGCCTCATTTCCAAACAGATTTTTCTCTATCGCAGATATTAATGAAAAGGTTTATTGATCGAATAGATATTTCGAAAGAATCGTTTTTAATCTATTCTCATCCTTCAACATTGAAAAGGTGAAATGGTTATAACTTAAAGCTAATATAACTTTAATAATGTTATTAAGGGTCGTAGGTCGTTATATAGAAAAAACATAAAAAAGGAACAGATCGACTAAATAAAACTCTTTCTATGATATCGTTTCAGCTTTAAATTTTCTATATGAAAAAAAGTATCCTAGCTTATTTTAAAGAATTTACATCGAACGGTATTGTGAAAGGTATGAAAATACCTCCCATTATTTAGCTGAATATTTTGTTGTTTTATGTGGGTTTCTCTTTCCCAACTTAAAAATACACCGTATTTCTTTGCATTGATATATTGTATATATTAGGGTCCCCAAGTTATCAAAGTTTTCAAATTAAGTAATTTTGACCATGATTTTATAAAATGTATGCTTATTTATATTTAAGTTGGTAGGAACAGTAACATGGCAGCTTTAAAAAGCACAAAAAGAGTAAAGTAGTTTTGTGTATGTTTTTGAGTAAAATAAGAAGAAAGATTGGGTTTTAGCTACACTAAAAACTGTGAAAGAAATTTCTTATGATACATGTGGTTTAAGCTTTTTCAATATTTCCTATGTTGAAAAATGACCTCGCTGAACGCTGAACTTAAAAAATATACTTGGTTAAGACGGATGGCTAGCTCGTAAAGTAAGTAATACTCTCTAAATCCAAGATCATTATATTCTAACCAAGTTGCTTTATTACAGACTCTATTTTCTCGATTCATGATTATTTTAAAGAATGACAAAGAGTGATAAAAAATAAAGGGTTGTTATCAAACTCACCTATATTGAGATGCACTCTATCGTGAAAATCAAACATAATAACGAGCGCAAACTCGTTAAAATGATCGATGTTAGTCATTTCTATCGTATTTCTAACGCTCTTTAGGGATGGAGGATACCATGTAAATGAGCGCCGTAAGCAATTGAAATATCTTTGAATTTCATACTGTTTCCGACAGTATTGTCGTTTTTCTTCCCACTTTTTATCTGGAGTAAATGTAACATTTTGAGGACATCGAGTGCCCATTTTTATATATTGTTCACAATTTCTATGTGTGAAATGCTTTACATCCTTATGAGTTTTAAGTGGAAATATAACATTAAAATTATTGTAGCTAAAGGGTCCATCGCTGACACAAAAGCCATTATTTGGGTTACCATTTCCACCAAAACCGCCATTTTGACTCCACATATGGTAATTAGGTGTAACTGACCATGCTTCTGCATAATATTGCGCCCAGTTCCAATAGGGCAGTGTAATTCTACAGTCTATGGTTTGCAACAGATTTTCATAAAGTAACATATATCTAAAAAGATTGATATAAAGAAAAAACTTATTGTAACGATGTATGATTTTTCTTAAAAGAAACTTGGTTGACCCAAGTATTTCCCCAAAGAATAATCTTCAATCATTTTTCATTTGTGTAGTGTTTGAGCTTAGGAAAATAATTCAATGAAAAGTAATAGATGGAGTTCAAGTAATTTCAAAAAAATCTGTTGTTGTTTTCTGTAAGAAGTGTTGGTTATAGTACTTTAAAGGAAGAAAGTGATGCTGAAGAAATTTTCGCGAGTGGACAAAATCTCGAAATTTAGTGAATTAACTTTCGCGAATTAGCACAAAGGATTTTCCGATAAGTAATTTGAGGAAAAATAATAAAAATTAACTGTCGCGAGAATTAACTTTCGAGAATGCTCAAAAATAGAATTTTTCGCCTGTTTAAACTTTTTTTATAATTCGCGAAAAATGCAAATTTTCTTTCGCTTTAGTTTCCTTTAAAGTAAACAAAAAAAATACATTACAACTAGAACGAGAAATATTTTATACCGAGACCAAAACTTTTACTTTGACCCGTTACTTTTATGTTAGTTTTCATTTTTATTTTATATTTATATTTAACTCGTTAGTTTTAATATTTATCTTTGTCGTTGTTGTTAGATGTTAACACTATTCGGGCTGATTTAGGGACTTGGAGAGGGTGGAAGACCCCCCAAGTCAAAGGTTGAAGGACCCCCCACTCCCTAAGTAAATCCTAAAAAAATTATCGTAGTGCTATAAAATTTGGTAGGAATATAGAAGGAATTAAGACCAAAATTGTTTTTAAAAATTTCATATTTTCGTTAAATTTCCTGAAAATTCATCTATGATACAAAAGTATAACTATGGAGTTGTATAAATGCTATTTAAATTTTATTTGCAGTTTTAGAATAGGAATGCACTGCAGAGTAGCAAAATCGACGAGTTTTTATAATCAAGTGTATGAAGTTTCAAATCTTAATTGTAACATTTCAAAAATTATGAACATTTAAATTTTCTAAAATTTTAACTGATTGTATTCATAAGTTGGTAGGTGGTTTTAAACAAGGCTTCTAATTTTAGAACTTCCTTCAAATGGTATACCCCCAATTGTATGCTAAGTTGTTGATATTATACAGTTAATAATTGTCAAAAAAGTGTCATATTCCTTGCATTCCAAAAACTTGCATCTCTTTTGTCTAATCCAAAATGAATACGCTTCTTGTATTTCTGTTTATTAAGTACATATTTGAAATCCTCGTCGGAAAAAAAGTCTACCCTATAAAATTCATCACTTCTTTAAAATAAGAACAAAAGTTACAAATTTGTATTTTTGCCTAGAATTGAACGTAAAAATATTTTTACCCCTCTAAATAGTGTCCAGGTGCTTTTTGACGAGGAATCCGAATATTTAGTTAATAATAAAAAAATCCACAATGGCGGCGGTAAATACAGTAAATAGGTGTATTGACAGAACAGTTATTTTAGAAAAAGAGTTCAAATACTGACATTTAAAATTTTAAAAGGAAACGGTCATATGGTAATGTATCTTTTGACTTAAATGCAGTTAGATAATGCAATATGGTATATATCACTTTGACAACTAGAGCATATATTACTAAGGGAACCTTGCTTTCTATTACACAGAAGAGGTTAAAAAAAATGTTGCTTTTAGTTGTTTTTTAAAAAAAAAATATTTTAAGCGTCTAATGAGGTGAGGTGGATTTATACACGTCGAAAGTTTAGACTGAAACAAAATGTTTCATTAAATCATTTCGTCAAGAATTCTTTGTTTTCTTTCTGATTTGTTTTAAAAAATTTCGATGACGAAGCAAAGAAAACAAGAAACAAACCATTTTAGTTGGTTTAAACTTTTATCGAAAACATTTCGTTAGGAAAAAAGATTTGCGTGATATTTCCGATCGAAAGTTTCGGTGTGGAAGTTTTTATGTGGTTTGAAGTTTAACAAACTTAGTCGTTTTTTACAACTTTGCGATGGTATTAGTATTTTGTACTGGTAATGAATCAATGAAATAAAAGTAGTGGGTTTTGGGTTTAAATGTACCTTTCAAGAACACCTTATTTATTTGAACACCTGGTTCATTGACTTTGATATGTAAAACATTTCTATTGTTAAAAAATAACTCACTTTCTATGCCATGGTAGAAACTGCTCAATCTTATAATGAAGACCTTTATAAAACGCTTCTCTGTGATATTCAGATAACTTTGAGAAGATTTCTTTATATTGTGGTTGAGTGGATAGTTGAAGATATGCTTCGATATATGTTTTTCGCTCATGTAGTGATAAACTTGAAAATTCTCGACGAATCCTGTAACATTTTATAAGTCGTCCGTTATAACATTGACATAATCTTTTACATTCGTCAAATTGGTATTGGCCATCATGGCTATTGCACGTACCAGTATTTCCTAAACAAAGAACAATATATATTATAAGGATTAGATTGGTGCAAATCATTTGAGAACTTTGGCAAGCTATTTTATTAATTTAAGACATTTATTAGTTTTGGGTCAAAATCAACTGAAGATGTAAACCTTTCAAGTTGAAAAAGTGTAAAGTTCGTACTTGTGTATGTTGCTATTAAATATTTACATTAACTCTTTTACCAACATTTCATATGTGTAAATAGTCCAAATATAGTTGGGTAAATTCAACTCTGATCTTACCGTTTATAATAGAAACTGTTCGTTCTATGTCTTTTGATTGCAATTCTTTTGTCATGACAATAAAAACTGACTTTCGGTCTTCTAAATATCTGTACTTGCTACTATCTGTCAGTATTATGAACAAAGTTTTAGTAGAATAAGGATATTCTTGAAGGGTTCTTCGGTTTGCAAGAATCATAACATGCAGTAAGTTTTCATGCAGTAATGAATGCCTATGTAATCTAAAAAACAGCATACTTGTGTGTTAGATCTATAATCTAGCAATTTAGAGACATAAATTGAAATTTGATATATTCCACAAATACTGTTTGTTACAAGTAAGACTTACAACCTAACCTCCTCATTTTCGTAAAAAAACACATGCAGAAACCAAAATCAAAAATCGTAAGTTAGAATATTCATTTTTGCCTTTCAAAGTTTCCCTTTTAAATTAGTGTACTTTGAAAAAAAACCTTATTACGTATAAATAAGTTGCTACTGAAGACTGTTCAGCAGAATTAAAATATTGGGAACTATCATTATAAAGAAATTTGTAGATACATTTTAGGTGACCCTGCTCAATTGTATTACTGTAGTTAGTCTAGAAATAAGGGTCGAAACTATGCTATAGTATGTTGTGAAATTAATATGGTTCATATCAAGCCAATTATTATTAGAACTATCTATTTCGGTACCTAGTTATAAATATAAGTTGTATGTTGTGTGTGTATTATTTTTGATAAGCTTTGGTAATATTTTTATAACTATTGTAATGTGCATGCCTCTCTTATGAATTCTCTTCTATTCATTTTTTTATTTTCCCTATCCTATGTTAACATTTCAGAATATAATCCAAGTATAAATAGTGAAAATAATTACTGGTATTAACAATTGTACGAAATTTAACTGTAACTGTAACTGGTTCAAAATTTATTTTTTTTGCAATTTATTTAAAGATATTATTGCAAAATGAAAAAGGTGGTTTCAAAGAGTGGGTTACAAATTAGAAAGCTAACCGATATATCCTAGAATCTTTTCAATGATGCAGTTGATAGATAGCTAGGAATCGTCAATAATCGTCAGAAAAGATATTAGCACAACTATGGTAAGAGTGAATGCACCACTCATTACGTATAATAGGCTTTTGGGCTTACTCAGGTGGAATTTATAATAAAGAGCCGGCGAAAAGTCAATTATCAGCAGTATGATTCGAAACTTTATAAAATAGCTCAATTACTTCTTGTTTTCTTTAATTTAAAAGGGTTAAAGAGTTCAGCTTTAAATTGAATTTACCTCAAGTATTCCATAGCTGCATTAATTAAACATTTTCTTGATGCAAAATTATAAAATGATTGATGAAAACCAAAAGTAGTATACAATGCTATCCTGTTGTCTTGTAAAGATATCCTATTAATAATGAATTCTAAAGATGTCTGCAATTTGGGTTGACTTGTTATATCTGTAACCAACACCACATTCTGACGTGTAACAGCGTGTCCTAAACACCAAGTAAAAAAGGATATTATGATAATTGTTTATAAATTAATGTAGTATGATTTACTTTCCTAATTTGTTTTTAGTCATTTACAAATCTTTGAAATAAAAGAGAGGGCATATGGTACATGAAACGATAATATAAAATATTTAAAGAAACAATGTGTAGTACTTTTAAAGATAATCAGATATTGCGAGCGTCCCCTCCCAACCTATTAAAATTATCGAAATATGCAAGATGAACATTTTGAGTAAAAAAGTCTTGCGATAAAAATAAATTATGTTCAATATATACATTCAAAGGAATAAAAAATGCTGAGATATTTTTTTCGACTATTATATTGACTGGTTAACTTTAAGTCAGGGATAGTTTATTTGAAATATGAAACCGACGTACCTGTAACCAATAAAGTTATCCATGCTAATGTAAATAAATTCATATGTACCATGCTGCTAAACTTTCTCACTAAAATCACTTTTGCTTTAGAACGGGTTTCATCTCATACGTAATATATCTTCTTTACCTGAGAAGTTATAAAAAAATATGAGGTAACAACGAATTTTGATTATTTCTAGAAGCAACCTTTTTTATTGTTGAGCAGTATTTCAGTTTAAAAAAAAACTGTAGCGAACTTTAGTGCATTTAATTCACGTACTTGTACAAATATTGTATAATACAAATATTGAAATAGTTATTTCTAGTAGCAATCTTTTTTATTGTTGAGCATTATTTCTTTAAACTTAAGTGCTTTTAAGGTCATGTATTTGTACAAATATTGCCAAAAAGTATGTACAACAAGAACTGTGAGATATTTAGTTGCTGCTACTTGCCTCGCCCTTTAGTCGCCCTGTGAAAATGAGTTGCATTGTAATGGTTGAATCTTTAATATAGAATAATCCTAACTACCTCACATAAACAATAAAACTCAAAAAAATAAGGTGCTCAAAGTCAAAAGGTGCTCAAAAAAAGGACAACATTTTTGTAACAAATAAGGTAATTATTTTATCAGAGCGCTAATCCAAATGACACTATTTCACACTATTTAACTATCTAATCACTTATTTATTGTGTAGTTTTACAACAATTAATGAATCGCAGAAGGTGTAAAATATGCTAATTACATATTTTACTCGTTTTTATACGTGTTACTGTTCTACTAGAAGCATGTTTTTTGTAATAGACATGCAACAACTGAAGCTATATATTTATTATTAATAATTAAAAGCGTTATCAAAGTATGTAGATAACAAAGTAAGTAGGTTGTGCCTCTAATAGTTAGCCTACAATATAGACCCTTTACGAGAACGTGTTTTTCTAGGGTCTATGAACATTCGCGCAATATTCATTACTTAGCCATTTCGGAATTTACAAAACGCATGCGTATTAGCTGTAGAATTTACGGCCTTTCTTATTATCGAAACAAAAATTCTCGGTAAACGATACTTGTTCCCAGTCTTTTTCTCACAATCATGGTCAAAATATTTTAGACAAATAGGCAATTTCAGCGAAAATCGCCTTTTCAGAAAGATTTTTAATAGC
>JAYJMI010121874.1:0-10692 GCA_036873855.1 Sarsia tubulosa
CATAGTGGTCGTGATAAATAGAGTAGCTCGAACATAGTGGTCGTGATAAATAGAGTAGCTCGAACATAGTGGTCGGGATAAATAGAGTAGCTCGAACATAGTGGTCGTGATAAATAGAGTAGCTCGAACATAGTGGTCGTGATAAATAGAGTAGCTCGAACATAGTGGTCGGGTAGGGCAAATTTAAGGCAGATGATGTTTGAATGGCAAATGATTTAGTGTGTTGTTTTACTTTACTATATATTTGTTATTTAATCATTGTAAATTGAGTTTTTCACATAAATAAAATGATATGGTATAAATTGACGTAGTATATTTTTAGTTGAGTCTATACATTTAAATGTAGTTTTTCAAGTGGTTTGACCAACATAAAAATTGACCATTATTGAAATTGAAATTTGTTCGAATGCATGATCTGCTCTGTGCTACCTTGTGATGATATTAATCTGTAACGGAGTTTGTGGTTTTGAAGCCACTTCGACCAGATTTCTACATTTTTCAAGATATATAAACCAAGTGGTTATAAACCAAGTGGTTATAAACCAAGCGGTTATAGACTAAGTTGTTATAAACCAATTAATTATAGACTAAAGTGGTTATAAACAAAGTAGCTATTCATGAACCAAGTATTCATAGTAATGTAATGTGAAATATATAGGTATATGTTTTTATATTTAGAAACAAAATGGCTCGACCAATCATGTGGCTTCGTACCAATCAAGGTGGAAGAAGACAAAGGAATTTACAACTAATCGAAGATGAAGAAGATAGGATACAACTTTCAAAAAAATTGTTAAGGTACTAGTTTTTCTTTTTTTGTAATGTCTCAAAAACTTTCTCCGCTATACCCCTGATTCGTATGTTTTTCTTTTTTACTTATTTTGGCCTCTTTTCAGTTTTAAAGTTAAATTTAAAATAATTGAAAGTTCATGTGTAATTATAATCTCGGCTAACCGAGGTCAAAATTATCTTATAAACAGTTGTGATAATCATCCCGGTTATATGAGGGTCTCTTCTAACCGGGCCTCGTCTAACCTCGTCTGACCGGGATACCTTTTCTTCATATAAACATCCCCTTAGTTCACCCGTTTATCCTTTACGCAAAGGTTTGTTCTAAAATATGTTACTTTTGATGGTCAATATAACAATTAAGAAAAGTTGATACCAGCAAAGAGTACCGGAACAGAGGAAGAAATAGCATACTGACGACCTGCAAACTTTACGCTTGAAGTTATTTTTGAAAAAAAAAAGAACTAACATTCAAATCTATATTCAAATCACTGAGTAAATTTTCAATTTACCTTAGCAACCAGTTTATAAAGTAAAAGCAAACTCTTGAATCTTAGAATTTAAAAAGACGTTCGTCTTTGAGTTTACGATACTATACCTGATGCTTTTATATTACGTTTTTATAAAAAAAAAATTCTGAATATTTTTTTTCGTTATTGAATATTTTGTTTGAATATGGATGTCACTACTTTCATATTAGACTAGACCAGCCGTTTAAAAAATAAAAAGATATATTCAGAAGGAAGCTAGTTCTCTCCCGTACCGTAAAATCAAACCCGTATTTTGCGACTTCCGACTTATTTAAAAGAACGTCTTTTCTAAAGTCCACTTTCATATATCGTATTATAGTATATAGTATTTCGGTTATAATACTCTTGTCACTTGTTACAAAATATTGTTCTTAGTTAGTTATTAGATAAATAAAGCATGTAAAAGAAAATACGCAAATCTTTTGAGAGAAAAACTTTATTTTCATATTCAACAAAAATTATTGATAAAAACTAATTCGTTATTGCAGGTGTCATATTCCTGGTTATTGACATAATAATTTTAGACTATTATCACAAGTAGCTAAAATAGTGTTACTTCAATGACTAGATTTAGTCGTTCTTTTAGACGGAAAAACCGGTTCGGGAATCGGAATAGAAAACTTCTCCGCTACTCAGATTACGCAAAAAAAAATGTCGTACGGGAATATAAAAGAATGACTAATAAACAGTCTATATTCTTCATTAAGTGACACAAAATAATTAATCGCCATAATAAAATTACTTATTAATTTATGCACTATTTTGACACATAAAGTATTATTGTTTTATTCGGATACTAAGCATTTTTTTCTCTTAAAAGAAAAGGTTTACATGTATCGATTGATTTATAAAATGTATGCTGATTAATACAAAAAGTAAACAACAACAAATCGTTTAAAACTGATATGTGTTTCGTAAACGTTATCAAAAAGCACTCAAAATACAGATTCATACGCGGCAGATTTTACTAAGTATTTTAGTGTCTCTATATTTTCATTCTATATAAATAAGTAAGTAATATAATAAGTAATTAAGTAAGTAAGTAAGTAAGTAATATATCATAATCCTGTTTCACCTTTTGTTGATTAGAAAAACTGAAAATGCAAGCTTTTTGAAATGTAAAGGCATTTTTCAGGAAACGTTAAATAAAAAAACTTGACTCCAAGAGAAATATATGCTTCTAGTTTAAACAACATTACTTGCCAAAACTACTTGGTAAAACATGCAATTACATCAAAAAAATTTTAGGATAAACTTAAATTATTAAATTTGGAGGTATACTGCCTTTAATTGAAAAAGGTTAAATATCAGACTAAACAACAGTGGTATGAAAATTGTCACGTGATTCCAGGTATAAAGTCCATTTCGCCGATCGACTAAGCCACTACCACGGCTCTTTATAAATGATTAAATTGTTTTTCTTTATTTTTTCACTTAAGTTGATTTCTTTACTTTTATTTTTTTTTGAATATTTGCCATGTTTTTCCGCAAGGTTTGTTGATACTTTTTTACAACATTTTAAAGTTTGATCGTTGCATGTCTGTTGTAAAGCTATTGCTACATATATACAATTTTATTTTGTGTACACGTTCGTATCATCTTTTATAAACAACATATTGATATAAAATTGCAAACATTCTATCTAACCTATTCAAACCAGTTCTAACCAGTTGTAAGCTAACCAAACCACTTCTAGTTAATTGTATACTAGTAAACCAATTTCAAACCAGATGTATACTATAATAAAGCAATTTCAAACCCAGATGTAACCTAAAATCAAACACTCAAAATATCCCCTGCTTGCTCACTAAGTTTTAGTAACACTTAAAAGAGAAATTTTAGCTTTGAACTACGTTAAGAACCTGCTTGTTTTGAATACCAACAAAACCTGTTTACTTTGAGTACCAACAAAGCCTGCGTATTTTTAATACCAACAAAACCTGTTTATTTTGAGTATTAACAAAACCTGTATATTTCAATGAGTATTAACAAAAACCGTTTATTTCGATGAGTACCAACAAAACCTGTTTATTTCGATGAGTAAAACTTGTTCAAGTGACTGGTCAGCTAAAAAAATCATATTTCTAAAAATAAGTTTTTTCTGACTCAGCATCTTTGATTCCGAACAAGTTATATCCATCATATCCATCAGTATTGATACTTTCTGTTCTAAATCTAGAGTTTGCTGAGATAGGGAAAGCCGAAGAACTTATCGGAAGGATTCCTGAGATAGGGAAAGCCAGAGAACTTAGTGGAAGGTTTCCTGAGATAGGGAAAAAAACTTGTAAACAATGTCACGTGACTTATAATATAGAACTGAAGACAGATTATACTATACAGAACAGATTATAAATGTTAAATACAAAACAGTTACAAGAACATGTTTTAAAGGGGAACTGTGGGCAAAAGTTTTTGTGTTTTATTTTTACATATATCGTTTTGTCTATTTGTAACTTAATTCTTCCCCAATTTTTTTCAGTTTTACACAAAGATTGCGAAAGTTATAGAATTTTAAATTATCCTAAAGTTTTTGGATTTGTGACTTGTAGATGCGAGACAAAAACGTAGATTTGTATTGAGTAAGTTCACTAAAAATTTTAATTAAATAAAAAAAGCATTTAAAAAAAGAGATGGGTCATAGTTTCTTAAATTCTTAAAAGTTATCTATGTTTCATGTTTTTTTTTTTTGCCCTCTCTATAGCCGTTTGTAATCAAATTTCAGCATATTTCAGCATAAACATTCGCACACGTGACGTCATATTTTTATTCTATTTTAAACAAATGCTTTTTCTGAGCTAACAAAACATTTTAGGATTTTTTATTATATTTTCTTCTTCAGGTTACAAAGGAGCTTTTTTTAAAACAAAGTTGTTACCTTGCCCTTAGTTCCCCTTTAAGTATACGATACGTTTGATTCTACGTAGTGCAAATGGGTCGAGTAAAACAGAACAAGTGCAAACACTAGTTCGTGAAGAATATCTAACAATACGCAAATTATCCAAATGGACTAATCTATTTTGCTTTTCGAATAGTAGATGAAAATAACAACAAAAGAGAAGAAAGGAAAAATGTGATAAAACGTAAAAAACCTAAGTTCTTATCACTAGAATATAATAATTATGAACAAAAAAAAATAAAAATAAAATTAATGGAACAAAAAAACAACAACAATGTTTTCCTTTCCTTTCATTTTCTATTCTTTTCATTTTTCTTTTGTTTTACGTGAAATTTTTTTATTCCTTTATTATCATTTATCCTTTTAAAGTTTTCCTCAGGCTTTTTCATTAGTACCTTGTTAGTTCAATAATAATAAGTAGAGTATAATAAGATAGAACTGTTCAAATATCTTCTGCTTTTTAATAAAAATATGGAAAAAGTAAATGAATCTGTTTCCGAAGTGACAACAAATAGAGTTTGACCATTTTTATTGTTATTTTCATAATGGTGGTTATTATTATATAGGTGGTTATTTTCATAATGGTAGAATACATTGTTATGGTGGATATATATTGGTGGTGTAGATAGAAATAATTAAAGGGAACTACTCAGGTGTTTTAGCCAAAATAGTTAATCCCTACTGAAACTTTGTAAAATGAAAGATGACCATATCAGTAACATTCTGTGAAAAATTGAGCCAATTTCTATGTGTAGTTTTTGAGATATTTATATTTCAAATGCGGTATGCAAAAGAAATCAAAAAGCAAGTAAGCTTTTTTGCAAAGTTTGGAAGTCTTTCACTTCTGTTTGGCTGAATCTCATGAGCAAATATTTACCAGATTGACTGGTATCACACTGATCTTTGCAATACATTAAATTCAATATAGGTTTCACAAAACAGTTTCACCTGAGTAAGTCCCTTTAACTTTAGCATTAATTTCTAATAGAACATTATAGTATTACTTATGTGTCATAGATGTTTTTTTAGGAAACTTAAATCTTAAATTTTTGCTGACGTCAGTTAAAAATTAAAGTCATAAGAGAAAAGAAATGCAGCAAAATATTCCACTTTCTAGTAATATGAATATTACGTAATAGCACAAATGAGGTTAATATTTTAAAGCAAAAACACAATTTTTTAAGTTCTAACATGTTTCAATTTATTCCAAAATCATTTTCAAAGAATGAGATTTATAATACAATTACTCACTAGTGGTAAATGAAATCACAAGAAGTTTAATGATAAATGACATATCTTATTTATTTGTTTTACCTTTTGCTTAAAACCACTGACTAGCATTATCAATGTATCATTATAATACATTTATAAAGCTAGACAGTGGTTTTAAGCAAGTTATTTGCTCAACACAACATTTTTCATAATTAGTAGTATATATATTAAAAATAACCAATCAAATTACAAGGTTCTATATTAAGAACATAAATTAAGTATAACAGCTATGAGACATAGTATTAACAGATAAATTACAAAAGTGTAAAAATATATTAGAAGTCATTAAAAATATTAATAAACAAACTAATAAGGGTTACTTCAAAGGGGAGCGACTATAATGAAAGAGATGAAGAAATATACTTCAACTGCTTCTTTAATTCAGGGTTTAAGGCGCCCCGATGCCGTGGGTCTTTGAAGACTTAAGCCCACCCCCAAATATTTTTCAGAGAAAGTGTTTTTTTTTAAAAAAGTATTTTAAATATAAAATCAGAGCTTTTATAATAGTACATAATGACATTGGTTCATCAATTAGAGAACTTCTATGTGTACCCATATCTATGTGTTATCTGTTGCGTTTCTTTCCTAAGTTTGTGTATTTTTCATCTCTTACAAAACCCTTGAAGATTATCACTATATTAGTATTATATTATCACTTAAATGTTTATAGAGGTGCGAAGAGTTTTCCCTTTTAAGATGTTCTGTCATTCGTGTTGAGATATGTCTGGTGGTTTCACCAATATAACAGGAACTACATCCTGCACATTTAAATTTATAAATAACGAATGACTTAAGATCTGTAGGCATTTTGTCTTTAGCAGATAAGTGTGAGAAAAGTAGGGATGTTTCTTTACAATAAATTTCAGTTAATGATTGTATTTTCTTACTCAAATTATCAGATTGCTTACTTAGAAAAGGTTATTTAAAGTAACTCAAGTTGGTCTTGGTATCGTTTTTAGTTTCTATGTATAGTTTTTCAATTTGTTTTTTGATACATTTGTCAGTAATATTAGTAGGAAAAGAATTCATGTTTAAAATGTTTTTAACCTCCTTTAAATCATAGTCAAATTGTATCCAGTTGTTATTGATTTTAGAAGGCCTTTCAACAAGACATCTTATTAATCCAAGTTTATAAGAAAAATCTGTAAAACTGTTAAAATTAGTTAAAACTCCAGTGAATGTAGATTTTCTAAAAACACTAGTTACCTGATCCTTTTTATTGTCTAACTGTACATCTAAAAATGAAATCCTATTATTACATTCTTTTTCGATAGAAAACTTTATATTTTTATGTTTTGAATTAAGGTAATTCAAAAAACTTTCAGCCTCTGTTTCAGTTTTAAAAACAGCAAATGTGTCATCAACATATCTTTTATAGTGGAGATGCTCCTTTATATTCTTTTAACCAAATATCTTCATGGAAACCCATAAAAAGATTAGCTAATACAGGTGCTAGAGGTGAACCGATAACTACACTGTCAATTTGATCATAGTAATAATCTTTGAAAAGAAAGTGTGTTTGTTGCAAAACGAAATAATTTGGTTAATTCATCTTTAATAATTTTAACTTAAGGTCTTAACCCTATTCCGTATGGGGGTGGTCCCCCTATTGAACTTTTTCACATAACTTTTTTTGTGGCAATGGTATCAACTTAAAATTTTTAGGCAATTACTAACTAAGTTTACCAAGTTTAGGACCAAATTTTGCCAGAAATATTTTTTTGGATAATAAACACGGCAAATATGTTAATCTACAAGCTGTTACCTTTCTGCTGACGTCAGCAAAAAAAATGACGTCAGTAAAAATTTTTTTGGATAAAAATGTTCCTCTACCTTCGGGTAACATGTGTATAAATTTTATTACCCTTGCATTTTATTTAATTTTGTTTCATTAACTGAAACTTATTGTAAAGAAACACAATAAAATCTTTATTTTCTGCTAAAGACAAAATGCCTACATATCATTAAGTCATTCATTTATAAATTTAAACGTGCAGGATGTAATATATATTGGTGAAACCACCAGACATATCTCAACACGAGTGACAGAACATCTTAAAAGGGACAAATCTTCGCACATCTATAAACTAGCTAATTGACTACATTGTTTACATTGTAACAGTACTTTATTTTTATTTGCTCATTTGACATTGTTGACTAATTTCTCTGTTAATACTATGTCTCATAGATATTATACTTAATTTATGTTTTTAATATAGAAACTTGTGATTTGATTGGTTATTTTTAATATATATACTAGTAATTATATTGTAAATATCATTCTTTGAAAATGATTTTGGAATAAATCGAAACATGTTAGAATTTAAAAAGTTGTGATTTTATTTTATAATGTGAATGTGTTTTAAGATTTATTTCCATAACATGTATCTCAAAAGAGTTATTGAGAGAGCGTCCTTTGAACCAGAATCCCCCTCTAAAATTATACAAGAGCCCCTAGATAGCCCATACAGAATAGGATTAATATTCGGAAGTCTATTGGAATGAAAAGTGTAATTATGAAAATAAATGTACAGTATTGAAACTTATTAGTGAAAGAAGCCAATATAGCTTTAATGTAAAATAGGATATTCTTTTTATAAGCATAAATTGTGGGTAACTTAGCTATCACTGTATATAATGCTGCTCATCGACCATAGTTCCTCTTAAAATACTATACTACTCAAATACTAAAATATTATACTATCTCCAATACTATACTTTTCTTAATCGGAATCCTGTACTTTGATTGGTTTAAAATGTTAATTATGCGTTTGAAAACCATTGACGACGGGCATTATTCAGCGGTATTGCCCGATCGATAGGGTAGATTTTCCGCAATCAAAATCCCCGTATTATGATTGGTTTAAAACTTTAGTTATGCGTTCGAAAACCATTGACGGAGAAAATTTTAAAAAATGTTAGATTAAACTGTTATGTAAACAAACAAAAAAGTAAACAAACGAAAGAGCAAAGTGATAAAAACACCGCTCGGGCAATACCTTATATATTGACCTCCGTTTACGTATTGCACTCGCAGCTCGGGACAATACTTTAACGTCGGTCAATATTTTACGGTATTGCCCTCACAAAAAGTTACTATAGGGTTAATATTTTTTGTAAAGGATTGAAATATCGCATTCAATTTATCTGAAATTTGAAATCCATAATGGTACGGTAAATCCATTACGGTATATAGGTAAATCAGAATTACATTCTAATTTTTTGTTTTTTTATTTATTATTTTGTAGAGATCTGAAAACTTTACTTTTTGTAGCGTGATTCATAATTTAGGTTTTAATTTTAATATTTAATATAATATCCTCCCAACATCTAATAATTTAAACCTTCCAAAAAAAAGAAAAACCACATACTTTTAGATTTCTTTTACTTGGAAAATTTTGTTTAACAGTGGTAGCTACGACAGATTCACTATGTTATAATAGAATAGAAATATAAACATATTTATTAACATTTAGTTCGACGATTTAACTCCACCTTCTATACGTTTTTGTACTGTGTAGAGGCTGGAAACGTTAATGTGGTACTGTTAGAGGCTGGAAACTTTAATGTGGGGTACTTTCTAGAGGTTGGAAACTATAGTGGGTTACTTGTTTTCTTTTAAGTTTTAAAACAGTAAATTTGAATCTTCTTTGCTGTACTTATAGTTAGTTATTTTGGGTTAACAAGTATCTAAATGCATCTATTTAACATAAGGAATCCGCCATTTTAAACTTTTTTATTGTTCGTCTATAATGTTTTCTCATTTTTTGATTGCTAGAAAAAAACTTATGAGAATATACATTTAGAGAGGTAAAAATATACATTTAGAGAGGTAAAAAGAGAGATAACTTTTAAGGAGGGTAAAAAAATTAATAAAAGACTTGATCGTAGTATTTTGCTTAAATTTCGAAAATTCATAATAGCGGATGCTTATGGTAAATAGGTTTATATAACGAACGTCCTTTTAGATGATTTGATTTTTTTATCGCATTGCTAGTTACGTTACTTGAGGTTAAAGAGGCACTGCCTCAGAAATTTTTATTAGCCGATTTTAAAGAGAATATAAAGTTATTCAACCAGTTTAAATTTTATCCTTTAATGCCAAGTAGTTTTGTCTGTACATTAAATTTTTGTTATTTTTGGAACCAAAATGATAATCGTTGATGATTTTACGCAACTCGATTAGATAAAATTGTCGTTCGTCATTGTCGTTAGTTTACAAAAACGACGTTTTACGACTTATTTGATATCGTATGGAAAAAACGAAATTAGTTTTGAAATCTACTTAGTAAGGCGCTTCTAATAAGCAAATAGAAGTTTTAATAAGATCTAATAAGAAAATTTCTGAAGCAGTGTCTCTTTAATATTTAAAGCAATCTAAAGAAAACAACGTAAAAAAAAGTAATTGCGCTGTAGATATAAGCATAATGATTTCTTGGAAAATAATAATCATACAAAGGTTTTCCTTCTTCTGATACTAGTTTTATTTAAGGTTTTACCAAAAGATAGCTATTTCACTGGGTTCCTAAAACAATTTGATTAGAACAGAAAGTATAAACTTCTCATATCAAATCCATTTTTACCGATGGAATGATTTAAACAAAGTTTTAAAAGGTTATCCTAAAATATTCGTCTGAGCAAAGTTAAACATTGTTGCTATTTTACACCATTCTTGTCCCCAGAGCGTATTCTTTCACGGATCGGATTAGGTAAAAGAGGAAAGAAGTCCTGGGATCGAGGTTGATTTTACACAGAATCAAATATGATAAAGGAATAACAGGCTTATGATTCACATATTCGAGCATTAAGTTTAAAGACTATAAATTTAACGTTTAAAGATTGGTTTTTTAAAGACTCTAAAATTAAGGTTAAGAGACTAGGGTTTGAAAACTCTAAACGCGAGGTGGTTTAAAGACTAGGGATTAATGTAAACACCCTAAAGTTAAGTTTAAAGGCTAAGGTAAGTAAGGTTTAAAGATTGAGGTTTAGAGGCTATAAAAGATTAAGGTTTACATATTAGGGTTTAATGACTAAATTAAGGTTGAAAGACAGGGGTTGAAAGACTTTAGTCTAAAGGCTCTAAAAAAACTAAAGTTTAAAGAATGTGGAAGTAAGGTGTAAAACTAGCCTTAAAGGTACTTACTCACGTAAATCATTTCTGTGCAACCTATATTGAAATTTATGTATTGCAAAGAGCAGTTGGAA
>JAYJMI010121985.1:0-10692 GCA_036873855.1 Sarsia tubulosa
TAAACTTAGAGTTGTGAGAGTATAATCAGAATTAGTCAACCATATAATCTAAATTTCTAAATATTTTGATTAAAGTGCATCCTTGCTTTTAATAGATATTTCAAAGCTAATAGACGCTACATCAAAGACATCAATAAATTTAAAAAAATCTAAATTTAATATAAAAAACTATAAAAAAGGAAGATTATTGAACAAAACATTTATATGTAATTTCCTAATGCCGTCACGAGAACAAGTTTCTAACTATTAGTTCTTTCTAAATATAAGTCTGAAGAATTTAATGACTGTATTTAAAGGTACTTCTGCACGTAAATCTCAAAATTTAGTTTGGTGGGTGTTACCATAATAGATAAATCGAAAGATCTATTAAAGATAAGCATCTGGAACAAAACCAAAAAAAATAAAAAATCGCAAGTACTTAGTGCTGCCTACACATATTGCGTAAGAAACATGATTTTCAAAGTACTGTTGTTAAGATTCGAAAGAAGATATTTAGCACATTGTTTCCGTATTATTTTATCTTTTTATTGAAAAAGTTATTGAGAGAATATTTTTTTCTGAAATTTAAGTACGTTAGTACCTTTAATTAAACTAGTTTTTGTTATAATTATGTTTCATTGTTTATATATTTATGTCTCAAAAATAAATACGAAAGCAGCCAACAGAGCTGTTCTAAAAAAATAACTGTTCTAAGGCTTTTCTGTCCACGGAAAAAGAGCTTTTTATCAGAACTTTTATAAATAGCGTTCCTGTGAAATACTATCTGTTCTAGAAAAAGTCAAGTTAAGCCTGCTCGAATAATGTGTGCATTATAATCCATTTTTTATCACAACCTTTAAAACCTGGAACTGAAGGCTAAAGAAGTACTATAAGTAAAAGTTATATGTGTTTTAGAGCATAAATTGAAATTTCTCGGAGATTCAGAACACATATTTGTAGACGGATTTGAGAGAACAACTGAATCGTGAAATGCCTTTGTTGGATGCTTCTGTAAATATAACTATGTAATTCTTCGTAACTGTTACATACAATTTACGTTTGCATATATATTGCAAAGATAAAAAACTTGAATAAAGATTAATAGTATCTATAAAAAAGACTAGTATTTGAGTTAACAAAGCATAAGGTAGTCTAATTTTTGAATAATATTTTAGAACAGTAAAAATAGTATTTTACCCACTTTCAATAAAACTTACTTATTTACCAAGAATAAAGTGCGACAAAAGTTAAATCTTAAGGCAATTACAAATCAAGTTTGTATTAGAAATTAGCTGAGAATTTGATATTGTTTAAAAAAAAATATAATATAGCTTATTATATAATAATTTTCAAATACAATTTTTCTAATTCTAATACTACATTTGATCTTGTAAATGTTTAATATTTAAACTAGGTTTCTAAAATTTAATACATTATTGTATTTGTCAAGAAAAATAAAAACCATATATATGTTAAACAAGAAAGCATCAATAAATTGTATTACTTTATATCATTACTTCACGTAAATAGATTGTACTTATATGTTGGATAAATCAGCATCAATCGAATCTTTTTTTAGAAATATTTGTACGATCTCAGTTAGGTTATTCTTAACAGCTATTTCCAAAGGTGTGTGCCCATCATTATTAGTAGCACTTATATTAATGTTTTCTTCTTTTAGCAATAATGTTACTACATCAATATGTTCATTCAAAACAGCTTTATGTATAGGCGTCTCACCAACATTGTCTTTGATATTTATATCAATATTGTCGTGTTTAATAAGTAGTTGGACAACCGCAACATTGTTATTCGAAGCAGCACGATGTAAAGGCGTTTGACGAACATTATCAGCCATATTAATATCAGTACTGTCTTTACCTAGCAATAATGTAATAATATCAATACTGTTATTTAGAACAGCTATATATATAGGTGTCTCACCAACATTGTCTTTGATATTTATGTCAATATTATCGTGTTTAATAAGTAGTTGGACAACAGTAACACTGTTATTCGAAGTAGCACGATGTAAAGGCGTTTGACCATTATTATCAGCAATATTTAGATCAATATTTTCTTCACCTAGCAACAATGTAATACCATCAATATGGTTATTTAGAACAGCTATTTTCAAAGCCGTGTGGCCCTCTTTATTAATTATGTTTAAATCAACTTTCCCTTGCAACAGTAATCTTACAGCGTCTATATAATTTTTTCGGACAGCATTTTGTAGAGGTGAATAGCCATCATTACCAGCTGTATTTATATCAACATTATTTTTTCGCACTAATAATCTGACAATATCAATATGGTTCTCCAAAACTGCTAAGTTGATAGGGGTGTTACCAAATTTATTTTTCGTGTTTACACAAATCTTTTCTTCTTGTAACAACAACTTAACGACTTCAACAGAGTTTTTCCAAACAGCATTATGTAGAGGTGTGTAACTAGCAATATTATTAAATGTATTTATTTCAACTTTATCTTCTTGCAACAATAACCTGACAATATCAATATGGTTTAATTCTGCTGATAAATTTAAAGGGGTGTCACCATCTTTGTTTTTAGTATTTACACAAATATTTTCCTTTTGTAACAATAACTTAACAACTTCAACAGAGTCTTTCCAAACAGCATTGTGTAGAGGTGTGTAGTCATGAATATTATCAGCTGTATTTATATCAACTTTATTTTCTCGCAACAATAATTTGACAATATCAATCTGGTTTAAATCTGCTGCTAAATTTAAAGGAGTGTTCCCAACTTTGTTTTTAGTATTTACACAAATTTTTTCCTTTTGTAACAATAACTTAACAACTTCAGCAGAGTTATTCCAAACAGCAACATGTAGCGTGGTGTTTCCATTAGTATTATTCGCTGTATTTATATCAACTCCGTCTGCTTGCATCAATAATCTGAAAATATCAATATGGTTTAGTTCTGCCGCTAAATTTAAAGGGGTTTGACAATATTGATTAGTAGTATTTATACAAATCTTTTCTTCTTGTAACAATAACTTAACAACTTCAGCAGAGTTTTCCTTCACTGCATTGAGTAAAGGTGTGTAGCGATTAATATTATCCGCTGTATTTATATCAACTTTATTTTCTCGCAACAATAATTTGACAATATCAATCTGGTTTAAATCTGCTGCTAAATTTAAAGGAGTGTTCCCAACTTCATTTTCAATATTTACACAAATCATTTCTTCTTGTAACAATAACTTAACGACTTCAGCAGAGTTATTCCAAACAGCAACATGTAGCGTGGTGTTTCCACTAGTATTATCAGCTGTATTTATATCAACTCCGTCTGCTTGCATCAATAATCTGAAAATATCATTATGATTTAGTTCTGCCGCTAAATTTAAAGGCGTTTGACAATATTGATTAGTAGTATTTATACAAATCTTTTCTTCTTGTAACAATAACTTAACGACTTCAACAGAGTCTTTCCAAACAGCATTGTGTAGAGGTGTGTAGCCTTCAGTATTATCGGCTGTATTTATATCAACTTTATCTTCTTGCAACAATAATCTGAAAATATCAATATGGTTTAGTTCTGCCGCTAAATTTAAAGGGGTTTGACAATATTGATTAGTGGTATTTATACAAATTTTTTCTTCTTGTAGCAATAACGTAACAACTTCTTTAGAGTTATTCCAAACAGCATTATGTAGAGGTGTGTAGCCATCAATATTATCAGCTGTATTTATATCAACATTATTTTCTTGTAACAATAATCTGACAATATCTATATGATTAAATTCTGCTGCTTCATTTAAAGGAGTGTAACCGTCTATATTTGTAATATTTACACAAATAATTTCTTCTTGGAATAATGAATTAACGACCTCAGTAGAGTTTTTACAAACAGCGCCAAGTAATAGTGTATAACCGCCATAATCAGTGATAGTCTCATCGGCGCTATTTTCTTGTAACAACAATGTATCCATGTTGATTTTGTCATTTTTAGCATCCCAGGGTAAAGGTACAAGGTTGCAGGAGTCTGTAGTATTTTTATCGCTGTCCATTTCAATTAGAAACTTAACCATTTCTTTATCACTATTGTAAACTGCAAAGTGCAATAAGCTTCCTTCATGAATATCTTTTGGAAATGTATATATGGAATTTATAGTGAGAGTATTCCTTTTTAAGGCATCTACCAATAACATAACATTTTTGTTACTTTGAGCATTTTTGCATATGTTCCACATATCTATAATATTAATAAAATACATATTAAATATCGATTAAAAATATCCCAAAGAGTTTCTATAAGAACTTCATGCAACTACAAAAAAATGAAGACTTTTTAGTTTTTAGTTTAATTATCTTATCTTTATTGCTTGTGAAAGTGAAAAGGTAAGTAAGAATGCTAATCGACTGTGATTTTAATATAAACTACGGGATATGCTCATTTGAATTTAACTGGAGCGCATTTGTATTTAACGGGAGCTTGTAATCAATCGGAGATTGGAAAAAAGTCTTCATTGTAAACATAAAACAAGGACGCTAGTATGCACATGATAAAATAAAATTTATGGTAAAATGTGAAAGCTGTAATATTCGTTGTAGTTCCAAGATTGTTTTGTGTACTAAAACTTTAATAACCATAACATAATTAGCAATTTCGAAATATTAGTAACTCCCGCATACTATTGTTTTTTCAATCAATATTTCATTTTTTCATTCATGAAATTGAATAGTATTTTTGAAAACAAATTTTAAGCTACACATATCAAGAGGCTCAAATCTTCACAAGATACTTCTCATTTGATCATATTTCACTCAACAACAGTAGGGATTAACTATTTAGGCCAAAACACTTGATTAAGTCCTTCATTTTGCTTACAACTGCTTTACTATGCATTTACTTCAATTTTAATTCAAAAATTATTGTTATGTTATAAACGAACTTGTTATTTTTTTTTTGACAATAAAAAGTTACAAAGCTTACTTCGTTCTCATATTTTGATACTGTCTAATTTGGCATTACTTTTTTGAGCTAGAATTTATTTTCTTACTTTTCTGATTAGTTTAATTTATGCTACAATCATGGCACTTAGGAGTAATATATCGCTAGTGTAAACTGTTAATGCCAATTTAAATTATTTGATAATTCCGGTAATTATAGAAATGCAGAAAAATGATTTTTTAAATTTGAATTAGGATATTCAAGTATTGCTACATATTTCTCTTTAACGCTTAGTTCTTGCTGAGCGACGTAAGTCTTACATTACGACGATCATAATTCTCAACACAGTTTTAAGTATTTCGCTAGTGTAAACTGTTAATGCCAATGTAAATTCTTGTAGTTTTTAAAACGGTGTTGAGGCTTGTGATCGTCGTAGCACAAGCCTTACAACGCTACGAATATTTTTTCCGTCAACGATCAAAGACCTCCAATAGCGGCCGAATACCTCTAAAAGCAGCAGAAGTCCTCCAAGTACCGGTTGAAAACCTCTAGTAGCGGCCGAAAAGTTCTTTAACATCCGCAGACCTCTGCTAGCAGTCTAATGAACTCTTAGACTAGTGTTAGTTTATTTTTTTCTTAGTAGCGGTCCAGAGTTAAAATTTCAAATACCAATACCGAAGGTTATTAGATATATTTTGGTAATTTTGATTATTTATACCAAGTCTATAGAAAAAAATATTTTTTTGTCTATATTTTTTTTTCTATAGACTTTGATTTATATGACTATTTCGATGACAAGACTTAAAAAGTCTTATTCGAGTTTGCCGAGCTTTGTCGAATTAAATGTTATTCTTAGATCAAATACTTGTACTTGTAACTTGTAATTTGCTAAAGTAGAAAATAAATTTTATGCCTACTTAAAGGTACATTACCGCGAATTTTTTAAGTAGCCTAATAGAAATATCATACCGACTTTAGTAAAACCTGGAAAGATCTTTCCATAGTTACTTTTTGTTCATTAGTTATGGCTCAACAACATCCTATTTGTACTGTAATTTAGAATTTTTCATTGTTCTTTCTAATTATAATTTATAAAGTATGCTCAAATATGCTCAAATATGCTCAAATATGGGATTTGCGGATTGCATAACTTTTGCATGATATTTAATTTTTGGATGGGGTTTTCATTTCCTGTGCTAAAATTAGTTGACTTTTTATACAAAAGAATAAGGAAAGTTGCTGTACCTTTAATGTAGTGTTTTTGTCTGATATGGTTATTAATAGTTGATTGAGTATATTGGCTAGTGATAATCTTTGCATGCAATTACTTAGATATATGAGGTATAAAAGGTAAAATTTGAAAGAAATATATAAATCCTTGTTTATAGTTTTTTATGTAAGATAAATTTAGGCATGTTTAAAAAAGCAATTACATAAATTCTATATTGTATAAAGGCGGTTAATCAGAAACTGCATGTGTTTTATTTTTTTATTTATTTATTTATTAGTGTTTTATTTTCTACAAATTGTTTTCTATCACTGTATAGCAAAAAAATAAATGATGAAGACATGTCAAAAGCCTACGTAAAAGACATATTATAAGATAGAAAACGTTAGTAAACCGTAACAAGATGGAATGCAACTTTGTTTTCCATCTAAAAGTTTATTGTTTGCATTGGTATTGATTGCATTAATATTGATTGCACTCAACAAAACGTGAGTGACGAAAATTTATATTTTTATTCAAATTCAATAGAAGTTTCTTTACACTTATCTTTACATTTACGTTGAAGCTCACGTCCCTCTGATAATTCGAAAAAAAATAAGGAGGCTTTTTATTATTTCAGAGAGCATTTAAGTCTATAATTAATTCAGAAAAAAAATCCTATGTTATTCGCGTCTTTATTTTAAAATCCTTATAAGAACAATATACTATATCTAGTCTAAATTTCGCGAGCTTAGAAAAGTTTAAAACTTTCACGGGGTTAAACTCTCACCATTATCAACTTTGAGTGTTTTGTGTTTTGCTTTGGAATAATCGATTGTACGATATATTGGAACATTTTATTTTTCTAGAGGTTTTCAACCGATAAAAAAGATACAAAATCAAATCAAACCAAATCAAATCAATGTATTCTTTTTAATACTCCTAATACTGTTCAATAAAAAATAAAAAGCCTAAAATAGTCTAGTCTACAAGAATAAATCAAAATCTAAGAAAAACAAGAAAGTTTCTCAAGACTTTATCAACATGCTTTTTACTATAGCATTTTCATATAATACAGTAGGTATTCATTCAATAGACTAAGTAAAAATCTGACGTAAATTTCGAAAAAAGGCCTAAGAAGGAGAACCTTGAAAACGAGCCAAAAAAGCGTAACTGATCAAATATAAAAATGAAAATGAGAATAATAAAAAAGTAAAGAAAAATATGTATGAAAGATATCGATAGGAAAGTTAACATATCTTCCTTGCTAAGAGTTCTTCGACGGCTTAAATGTCTGCTTTTGGAGGACTTCGATCGCCGACAGAGAAAAACATCAGCTACAAATAGAGGAATTAGTGTAATACTTACTTTGCAAAACAGATGATGCAGCAGGTTTTGTAACTGTGATCTTTGTCTCGTCGATACTATCTAAAACATAATGTTTTTTGTGTTATTTCATGATAACAACAAAATCAATATATAGTAGACTAACTAATTGCAATATATCTAGAAATAATATAACTTTAAGGTGGTAGTTACGGGGAGATTTTAAACTTTTTTAAAACAAATCAATAAAGCGTTTTAAAGTAAATTCGTAGAAAGTACCTTTCAAGAACACCCTCAAAAAGTTTCAGCCATCAAATCCTTTTAGCTTGCCCTCAAATAGTTATTTAGTGGAGGCATATCAGAGGTAATTTCCTTAGCAACAGAGTTTTTTTAAAATGAATTTGCCGTTGCTATGGCCAATTCTCTGGTCTTATAGAGTTTTTACCGCACTTAATTTGATGCATTGGAAACTACATTTGTATTTACGATTTAAGTAAACAGACTGTGCTCTAGAGTGCTGCATTTTTGGCTTTAGTTTCAAAGAACATTTATATAACTTGAAAATAAAAAAAAATCGATTTTGCACATAGTTGAAAAAGATATTTGATTATACTTTATTAAACTTTGTAAATTAACCTTTAACAACATGAATGGTTTTATATGGTTTTGTGTTCTTTATTTTACTTCTACATAGAGTACATGATAGAACATATAAAATTTATAAAAAAGAAGATCTAGCTTTCACGGCTTTAAACACAAACACTTTTCAACTGATGATGCTATTGGAGCTCCTAACGTTATATTTTACGTTTGGTTAATGAATTTAACAGATAAACCTTGGTATTAGGCGATAAGTTTCAAAGATAAGAGATTATTAAAAGGCTAATAGGAAAACAGCTTTGTTATAGCTATAAAATTTAAAAAAATGCTGCGCATGTTGAATATTGTAGCACAAGCAGAAAACATTGCTTCAAAATCAAAGAAACACGTTCATCCTAGTGCTTAATATATTTGACGACACATTTACTTAATAGTTTGACAAAATCAATATTTAATAGACTGGAAATATTTGATGTAAAAAGTAATGCCGTAACCATTCAGCAAATGTCTTTTGTGCTATAACTTTAAAAGTTGCTAACGGTCGTCACATTTGTATTAATACCGCAGATATTGTTATTTTCCGCATCAAATAGATATTTAACAAAATTATTCTTATATCAATTTTTCGAATGATAATCAAAAACTTTAAAACTTTTTTTGTACAAATAATTCATTTAAATACGATTTTCTCTGATTCTGGGGGTTTGTTTTACGCTGCGGAAAAAAACTAGAAAACTGTAGCTCCCAAAATCTTGAAATTTGGATGTTTCTTATGTGTTTATCTGTGCATTGAATTGGGGAATTTTGAAAAATTTAATTATTTGGATTTTTATTCCAAAATAATTTTTTGAGTTTTACCGCCTGAAAATATTTTTTTTCAAAAATCACCAATTCATTGCGTAGATTTTGTATGCCGGGCCTTTAGAGCCAAAAATTATTTGATATAGACTTTTTCTACTGCAGTAATCATCAGCAGCGTGAAAAAAATGATTAAAATTTTTGAATTTTTTGAGGGAAAAAAAATCATCATAGACGGTTCTAAAGTTTTGTAAAGTTTTGTGCACAAAAAATACAATCATCTGGCGCACCTAACCGGAAAAAAACATGTAAGTTGCGTATGTCAAAAATAAATGATTTGTGTAAGTCAAATAGACGTGTGTTGGGTATTTCATATCCAACCTCGTTCCCAGAATAATTTTTCGCAAGAGAGGAAGGCGAAGAAATTACTGAGCGAGCTTCTCTTAGCGAATATTTATTCTGGGAACGAGGTTGTTCCGCATCAAAATCTATGTATTGTGTATGTCAAACTGATGTATTGTGTATGTCAACTATGTGTTGTGAGTTTGTAAAAAACTTAGCATGTGTTTGGTATGTCAATACAGACTTTGATCATAACTCCATTTACTAGACAAGGAAGGAAAGAGGTATCTAATATATATATATAGTATGCATTGACGTATCTAATATCAACGGTATATACTAATACTATTAATATGCACTTGAAATATAAACTAATGAGCGGATTTACATATGTTATATACATGATATTATGTTACGCATCTTCTGAATTCAATATATTCTATGTATCTGCCTTCTTATGTACCATATATCCTATGTATTTCATGTATCTAACACAGTCTGTAATCCTATATATCGTTTGTATCTTATGTATTTAATTTGACCGACATAGTCTATGTATCATTTGTAATATATATGTTTATCATTATCAAGTTAACTAATGTATGCTTTGGAACCAATGTATGCGATGTGTCTTATGTATCTTATGTATCTTATGTATCTTATGTATCTTATGTATCTTATGTATCTTATGTATCTTTTGTATTCTTTGTTTCCGAGGTATACTATGTATAATATGTATCTAAAGTTTTCGATTTACCCTAGATATTTACTTACTTCTTTCATGAAGATTATGTGACCAATGTATCTAACATATCTTATTTAATTGATTTTTTGTATGGTATGTATCTACAGTAATCTATATTTTATGTCAGCCCTTGATTAATGAAATGAATGTATTGACGCTTTTCAAACAAAATATTTGTAATGTTCTCATGTTTGTCTTTAAATGCAAACTTAAAGAAAGCCCTCGTATCTTTCACAGTATATTCACTTTAAAACCGCCAAATAAGTATACCAATTGAGCTCACGACACGCTTCCCTATTTAGTCTGGGGGGCGGAAATGCCATACCCTCGCATTTTTCGTGAATAACTAGAAAACTACTTCTTTTAGGGTGTAAAATTTTTGTAATCTAATTTTGTCCCTATTTTAAAAAGATTCGCGAAACTTTTTTTTAAAATGTTGTGACGTCATTGGTCAATTTTTTTTTTTTTTAGGTTTTTTTAATTAAAACTTTTATATAAAGGATTCTTTTCTCTAAAAATACTATAGGTAGACTTACACTAGTGCTTTCATAGTTTTTTTCTATGTTTTTTTTAAATGCAGCAAAAATGTAGACTCGTGTAACTGCTTTAATTTTTTTTTTAATTTTTTGCTAATTTTAGCATTAGTTTTTTTTCTACATTTATTTTATTAATCAAAAATGTTTTGATAAATAAAATATATGTAGAATTTAATAGAAACCATTAGTACAGAAAATAAGCAAAAAATATAACCACTTACATTACGCTACATTTTTTC
>JAYJMI010122096.1:0-10690 GCA_036873855.1 Sarsia tubulosa
TTTAGTTGTCATAATGTTGTCATAATAGAACATTATTTTCATATACTCTAAAGAGTCTTTGATTTATAATTACTTCTTTTACTGAGAAGTAATCAATAAGACAGTTAGTTTAGTAAAAAAGGCTTTGTTATCAATCCTAGATGTTTTATATCGTTCATTAAATTGTTGATTAGAATAATCATAATAAAATAGCCCCCTGTTTTTATTGACTGAATTGAAAGATCTATCAAACATGATCATCTGGAAAAAAAGTACATTAGCATTGGTTGGAAATTTAATGCTTAATTGATTTAATGAAAATTAATCCAGATTAAGGTATTAACAACGATGATACGTTCTAATCTTGATTGAATATATATATAGTTCAACAAAAAGCAACAAGTTACATATCAATCAAGTTTTATATAGATCTGATCTTTTTCTGACATATTGTAATATCTTTTTTAACTTAAATGGTCTAAACGACCTTCTTAAATCGTTTAGTGTGCTGGTGTGTGTTTTAATAGCAACTATCTTTTGTTCGGATTATTAAAAAATAAAACATTTTAGCAAGAAGACATTTTTTTACTCATAGCGTATCAGTAATTTAACGTTCGTATCCTGTACGTTACACAGGCCTTGTTCCTTTAATTAGAGTTTGCCATACCTATATTACTAATACCTTATATTACGAACACTCTCTCGTTTGTAATTTCTTTATGATGGGTTTAACCATAGATTCCAGAGAAATCAACCCATATCATATAAACATAAGCTGTATGTATGTCATATAGACGGATTTCAATGTTTACATTTGCTTTTAGAGCTACTTTATACGTTAATATATTATACGGTGACAAATATAATCCCTAGCATATTATTGTTTTGTGTTTTTCTTTAATTTGAATAATTTAAATACCTAAAATAATGACAAAATGTAAAAAGTGCATTAAAATGCGTTATTTGGACAGGCAATTCGTGTCTTAATAACCTTACTAAATTCATGAATTATCGAGGCAATCATAATAAACTACGTCACGTTGAAATCCGTCTATAGCTTTTATTTCATAAAAAAGCAGCAAAATATGCTGGCCTGCGCTTTAAAATAGTTTGTTTACATTTTTTCCGTGCCCTTACAAGTAGTCTGGTAACGAGAACCGAACATACTTGGTTGAAATACGGAAGTTTCCAGTCTATTTCTCTGAAGTTTAACAATAATTCAAATACCGGATTCATTTTTTCTAGAAATTAAATTTGAAAATCCATAAAGGAGCTTACAGTAAATAGGTGTATTATGTAAATTTTTGATTTCTTTTTGATTCAAGTAACGACACTGTAACATAGAATTAGACGAGTCAAAATGACACTCCTTAATTAAGAAGTCAAAAAAATAATAGTAATAATGACTGTCAGTAAGGTTCAATATTCAATCGAACTCGTAGTGAAACTCTTGTGTCAGTGTTGTCATGTTTCTTTATTAGCGATGACTCAGAATCACTTGCACTTCTTCCTGTCGCTTTTTAATAATAGAACTGTTTTTGTTGTAAGATGTACTTTGGAGGTTTTCGATGTGCATAGAAAGTTTCTGTTTGTACTTGATTTATTTAATCAGAGTATTGCATATATCTTTTGACTAGGTCAGAGGTCAGTTACAAGTTAATTAAAAAAAATAATCTGCTGGTTTTAGCAAATAATTTTGACATTTCAAGGTCGTAGTACGATGTGTGGACTTTTTTTTATTATAAGAACTTAGTTTCACTAGGATTTAATCATTGGTAAAAGTGACAAAAGTTCACTCGGTCAAGATAAGTAGAGATAAGACAAATAAATATAAATATATAAATACATTCAGAACATTATGCTATGGTCCATACTGTTCATAGATACTTAAATTTTGAAACAAATCGAGAATTATCTGTTGGAAGTCGCACTTGGACGACGAACTTGCACGGACAATGAAACATATACCGAATGAAACATGCTACCACATTCTACTTACGCAAGGAGTTATGAATTAAAATCAGCTAACATAAAAAAATAAATTTACATTTTTTTTTCATACTGACATTTTATTAATTGAGTTAATAAATTAAGATTCAACATTTTTCATATCCGATAGTGTTTAGCAGATTATCTAATTTAAACACATCACTTAAGAAGATTTACAAAAGTCTCACCAAAGGTTTTCGTACATATGAACATTTTTTTTCGTAGCTAGGCTTCATACGAAATTTCGTAGAGCGTTACGAACGAATTAAGCGTACATCTGAATTAAGCTTTAAGGGCCTATCCGCTTGAAAGAGTTCTGGATAAAAAAATCTTTCGGAAAAAAAACTTCTGAAGTCTTGCAAGAAATTAAAATGCTATCAGGAAAACAAAAGTTTTTTCAGCAATACAATTGAGCAGGGTCACTCAAAGGTTTTTCAATAATACAATTGAGCAGGGTCACCCAAAAGTTTTTCAATCATACAATTGAGCATGGGTCAGCCAAAAGTTTTTCAATCATACAATTGAACAGGGTCACCCAAACCTGTTACAATAGTAGTGAAGCAAGTTCATCAAAATTGTTCACAAGGTTATAGTTAAAGAACTTTTGAGGAACCTTGTTAAGTTTATTAACGTCAGCACCTTTGTCAATTGGTTGCGATTATTGTTAGCTCGAGAAATTCTGAGTAGTACAGCACCGAACGAAGAACAAAACATAGATGATGGGATATTGCTGGATTTATGTGGCATCCTCACTATCGTAAAAGGAAAAACATCTCTTTTATCAAATAAACCTACTTTAAACTTATAGATCATAAATCTAAATCTAAGTCTTGATATCTAAATCTAAGAATAAAGCTGACAAATTATCCTTATTTTCTCGTGCCAATTGTAACTCTTCAGGATAAATATCTTTATGAAATTGTTCGAAGGACATGTTATCATTTATGGCATTTAAGTCATCAATAAATCTAAAGATGTTACTAAAGCCGACGTGCCAATAAAAGGTCTTTCTTCTTCAAAGCCAACATCCATTTGTTTTCATAAAAATAGAGAAATAAATTAGCAAAAAATGGAGCAGGATCTGATCCCATAGGTATACCTATGATTTGTCTAAAAATATTCTCTCCAAGTGTAAAATAGCTTTTATCTAGAATTTATTTAATTGCAGCCTTAAATCTTTTTTTGTCAAAGTTAATGTTAAACTTAGAAGGCTTATTCGTCCATCTAGCACCAAAATAGTCTATGCCAATATGTGTGCATTCATCTCCATTGAAGCAAAAATCAACAATGAATTAAGGACAAAAACAAACTTCTGTTGTGGAATTTTAGTATACAAGGTAGAAAAATCAAAGGTAAATATAGTATCAGCTTTGCCTCGTTGAGACAATTATTCATGGCTTGTATTACTGGCTAATTGTTTTGTATGACCAAAAAAGTATTAACACCTGAAAAATATTTAGTTTTATTGTTATACGATTTGATTTGTTTATAAAGAAGTCTGAAAGCAGAAGTTAGGTGACTTATGCATCTTGGGTAGCCAATATATTTTTGGAAGGCAATGGTTTTAAGGTGCACTGCTATTAATCTTGAAAGAATTCTTTAAGTCGTTTATATTGTTATTGATAATTGTCTCACTACTTTCCTGAATGTATTGTTAAGGTTGTTATCAATGCCTAATTCTTTTATCAAAATCATTGCATGAAATCGTTTGCAAACTAAAGAAATATTACCTGACGCTTTGTCGATAGGAACTATGACACATTTTTCTTGGAGTTTATCAAGAGCATCTTTTAATTCTGGGGTAGAATGTGAAGGACAGTTGTTATGGTTTTTAAGATTTAATCTCAAGTTTTCTATTCTTTCATCTAACGATCACACACTCCAGAAATCTATTCCTTCATACTCTCATTTGTTCAACCTTGTTTATCACACCAAGAATCTATACAACTTTTTAGACCTTCCATTAGACTTCTTGGCCTGATCTAAATCTATATTGTTGCATAGACGATATTTAGACCCTTTTTGCAAAAAGTTTTCTAAGACAGTTGTTTTGAATTATCCGAAGTGTCTGGTGAGCTATAGCACCTTAAAAACCTTTAAAATAGGAGTTTTAAGAAATTATTTACTCCTTATTTAGCCTATAATTTAGATTTTTAACTATCATCTCGTAACTCGTACATTATATGTAACTCGTGACTTAAAATATCAAACTCGTAACTTGCAGCTCGTAACTCGTGAAATAGAATACCAACTAAAACAGAACTAACCGTTAAAAAATCATAAGTAGACATTCAACAACAACGATTAACGATATCATCAGTAACATAACGGTTACTGTTTCATGTTATATAACAAGAATTACATATTGTACAATATTGTTACTTACTAAATCTTCCATATATTGTCGGTTTCTTAAACCATTTGATTATCTGAAAACTTTATTGTTGACGAAACTTGTAGAGACAAGAAAGACAAGCTTTTCATAAAACTCAACTGTATATATATATCAGCAATATTATTATTTTTAACAACATTTAAATTTTTAATATTTATATGTTACATTTGTTATAACCTAAAGTGTTTTATCATTATGTTAAGAATCTTTTTAATATAATAAAGCAAGACTCTTTGTGAATAGAATTTGAAAATAGGATAAAACTAAATGGTATTAACAGCATAAGGTTACATTACTCAAATATTTTTGATCCACTTATCTCTTTTCTCTTCTCGTTCAATAATTGTTACTTTTCTCTGAGAATATTTACTTTTGGGTAAAAAATCTCTAAGTGGCTAATTTTAGGCATCCCCAGTTTCCAGGACAAATATATTTACAAGTAAAAATTTTATGTCTTTCCTTTTGGTGATGATGTTAAGCATTTCTTTGAGTAAAATTGTATAAAATAATAACTTTTCTGAGTAATCTAATTTATGCAGATATTACGATTTAGATTTGTCATCGTCATACTTATGCGTTATTTTTAATGTATTCCAGTTATATTGCTTTCGTATATTATTATACCTTTCTTACATTATATCTTAGCTGATAGGAGTATAGAATGGAACTTTACATTTTATATAACATAAAAGATTGAAGATAGAATACACAATAAAACAACTTAATAATAAAAATTTAGATATAATTTTAAGATATATCTATCAAGGAGTTATGATAGCTAGAATCCTTGCTATCTATAAACACTACTTTAAAATCCTTGATATCTATAAACATTACTTTAAAGGAAGAACGTCATACGAAAGAAACTGTCGCGTGTTTCGTGAATTTCGAAAAATTCGCGAAAGTTGGAACCCGCGTAAAATTCTACTTTTGTGCATTTGCGAAAGTTATTTTTCTATATTTTTCATCAAATTACTTATTAGAAATTCGTTTATCTACCAAAAATACTGAATTCGTTCTTTCCCTTTTTGCTGATTCGCGAAAGTTAATTCAAAGCACAAAATTTTAGTTCCCTTAAAAAATCTTAGTTTTTACTCGCGAAAGTCTATTCCGCATTACTTTCTGCCTTTAAAGAATATAAGGCCATACACAAATTTTAAGGTGATGGTGTACAACTAAAAATCTTAGCTGTCATATGTGTTATTAGCCGACCTTCCGTTTATGAGATAATACGTCCCGGGAACAAGTTTACGTTTTTATAAAAAACGGCCCTTATATAAAAACGGCTTTTGTAGGGTCTTTTCACATTCGCAAGATAACTAGTTTGTCAAAATAAACTTATGTTTTAACAACATATTAGAACTTCTTCAGGGTGTAGCACAGGTCGTTTCTAGTTCCCCTAATATTGTTTTTAGGATTATTTTTAAGACTTAAGGCTGGCGATAATATTGTAGAATGCCATTAATTCTTTATCTTGTACAATCTATTCAATGTATTTAACCAAAGTTTTAAATAAAGTATTCATTCGTTCATTCATTCGTTCATTCAATCATTCATTTATACAACCGCAGGCTAAGTTATGAAATGAGTCATTTTCTGTTCTGTTAAATGAATCTTCTTGACTGAGTTTATATTGAGTTATATTGTAAAGTAAATTCTGAATAAAAAAGCAAACTTTTATCCTCTACTTATGGTCGGAACTATTGTTCTCAACAACTAGTATTGTAAAACAGAATTATATGGGTAAAGAAAGCTTTAAGATGTAGTAAATATAAATGAAGAAAGTCTTATGAAAAACATATGGCGAGATAAAATGTAAAGGAAAATAAAACGTTGTAATAAAAAAGCGATTTTACTATTAAAAGTTTTGTGAAGATGGAAATATATTTAAAGCTCATTATACATTATGATATAATATATTAATATACTAAGAAGGGTTTATTCTGGCACTCATGTGCATTATTTCATCCTTACTAGCCAAAGAATTAAGTATCTTTGTTGTTATTTATTCTGGACGCTAATGTTACGTAAAAACAATTCATAGCATAGTATCATAGTACAACGTGTCTAGAAGATTCTTCATGAAACTATCGTATCGTGTAACACAGCCTTAAGAATATTAAGAATCACTTTTCTGACTAATTGGTTTAGACATAAAATTTGGAAGCTCATCAAGTTACTTTAAAAATCTAAAAGAATATAAAAAGATTATGTCGACTGCTAGTGGTCTTGCAAATAGCGAACAACAGTCCAACAACGTTGACACAACAAAAGTCGACATGGGTAGCATAAATCACGTAGATGAAAAACAAAAGATCGATAGCTTTTTGATACAGCCTTGTAAAGAAGAAAAAGGGTTTGAGTATAAAAAGTCGATATTTGCAACAGTATTTGCAATAATATTAGCAATGGCAATTATATTTACTATATTGTACACACGTTGTTCGACAAGTTATATAAAGATGGAATCAGGTAGGTAGTAAGACTAGATTAGTCTATATTTAGATATTATCGGAATGATAAAGCGCGGTAAACTCGGACTTCGGAAATTTCCCGATTTTTGATATTTCCCTTAAAACAGACTGAACCAGTCTAGTAGGTACTCAGTTTGTCATAATATGGACATTATCGAAAACAGTAAAAAATATATTTCCTGTTCATAAAGAAAACATTTGCGAGATTGCAGAACTAATTTATAGTAACTCCAGATGTAATGCATTGCGTGGTTCATGTGCTTAATGTTGGCTAGCTAGAAATTCAAACTCTTCTTTTACGCTACGTAAAAGTAAAACAAAATATAGAAACATCAGACGCAATCCATTACATCTGAAATTGAAACTTTAAAATAAATATTTTCATTGAAATATTTTTGGACTTAAAAGAAGGTATGTGTTTCCCCTTGCTGATCCCTCTTAATATATTAAGCAGTAACAATCTCTCTTCATAGTTTTCATCAGACAAATTTTGACTTAAATAATTCAAAGAACCTTTGTACACTCCACAAAGTATAAATGAAGATTACTCGTCAATAAAGACTTTCATATCATCTATTGTAAAAAAAGAAATTGTTGATTATTCTTAGAATGCTATACCTGCCATAGCGATGCTATATGTTTACAACTACGTCAGAATCAAAAGAAATGCCAATGCAAGCAAGGCTTTGTTGGGAATGGAAAGACTTGTGATGGTAAAACTTTTTTTTTCTATTTCACTTTTGATCACATGGGTTCTTTTTTTCTTTTTCTATTTCTTCTTCATATTCTGTTTTTAAGTATCTATTGTTTTGCTAAGAATTTCATATTTTCCTCTTTTCATACGTATTTTATTCTTTCTTTCAGTTATTCGATTTACTATCGATATTCTTTCTCTCAGCTATTCCATTTACTATCGATATCTTTTCTTTCAGATACTCGATTAACTATCGATATTCCTGTTTTCATACGTATTTTATTCTTTGTATTAGCTATTTGATTTACTATTGATATTCTTTGATTTTTTCAGATATTCGATTTACTATCGATATTCCGATGAAAGAACGAAGGTTGTTACCAACGGCATTAATGAACTTTCCAAATACTGAAGAAATTTCCATTTGTTTTCGTTTTAAAGTTATTAAAGAGTTTTTAGAAAACGATACTTTAGCGATATTTCAAAGCTTTGTTGTTCCAGAAGATAGCGTTAATATGTCGTTGGATATGAGCATTGCGGGGTTTGGCGTTAGACTTAAAGATTCGAGACTCGATATAGAAATTGGAAAACATCCTTTAAATAGATGGGAACATGTCTGCATGATGTTTAACACTTCTGGTAATTGGCAAACCTATATAAATGGACAATCCTATAGTCAGGGGGTCAGTAGTCAGATTCGAGAACTTAAAAATAGTAATGTTCGTATTTATATTGGTGAGTTCGCTAGTAAAACGAAACAAAGTAAGATCTTTATATCGGAACTTTTAGTTTATTCAAAATACTTATCAGAAGAAGACGTTTTTCACGTCGAAAGCTTAAAACCTATATTTGAAAACTTAATATTAAGTTGGAACTTTTTTGCACACAGTATCATATCATAGCAGAAAAATTTTGTAATGATACTTTATCGAATGGCTTGAATATATCAAGTTTGTTTAGGAACATGTTTAAGAAATCAATAATTTGACGACAATGCTAACAAAAATAAGGGGATTGGTATAAAGTTATGAGCTTATACAGATAGGGATTTTTCATACAAATTTGTTAAGAATTTCCCCCCCACTCATTATTTTTGAAAAACATGGCAACTAGAATGAAATGAAAACATGTAAACTAGGATTGAATGGAACATAATCAGTTCCAGAATGGAATGTATGGAATGGAACATAAACTAGGAATATAATCAAAACATGGCAACTAGGATGAAATGTGTTAAGGGAGATAAAACTTTTTTTATTTCAATTATCTTTCCCTTCTAGAGTAAATAAAACATATGTTAACAGAAGTAAACAAAGGAAAGGTGAAATAAATTTCATAGTTTATATTTTATTGTAATATGTAATATAGCATAACCTTCAGTGGAACAACCAGGCTACCGTGCTATTTATAATACAGAAAATCATCTATTTATCCCCCATTTTGAACTTTTTATTAAATGATTTATTGTAAAATAAATGGAAAATTTGGATTCACTAGAAAAAGGCGTATTTTAGCATATTTTATCAATATTAAGAGCAATTTTTTAAAAACGGTAAAAGTGTAACAAACTACAACCATATTAATAATATTTTCATTTAAACTATAGTATTATTATGTAAAGTATTTTTAGAATATACACTATTTATAAGGCCGTAAATTCTACTTTTACTATGTGTAACAAGCCCATCAATAACCCCACCACTCCACTCGCTCCAGCTGTTAGAGCCAGCAACGATAGCCTCGTTTGCGCTTACTGTACGTTTTGCTCGAATTGCATCGTATGATTTTGAAACACGTTTATTCATAGGACGAGTTTCTCGCAATTTCGATTCTCGGGTTATATTCCGATAAAGCGGACTTTTCTCTCTGATCTGTTTTGACGGATTAAAACATAGTTGTGTTGTGTTCATGACACATTTACGTACGGTTGGTGTTGTAACTGTGCGTGCTCTCTTAGGAGGTGTATCGACAATAAATTTAGAAGCACTACCTCCGGGTTTCCCGACAGTTGACTTCGGTCTAACTTTATTCATTTTCCCTTGCTTTGAACCCACTAACAGAGTGGACTTAACAAGTAGATCTGGCTGCGGAGTTATCATTTTGTGGCGTTTTGTTTCAGGTTTTCCAGATGTCTTAGTATCGAGTTTATATTTTTGCATAGGGTTGGATTTATTCGGTAACCTTTTTTTCGAAGGCGCAATATGAATGATATTATTTTTAACGGGCTGTCTTGATATTCTTGTAGGCGTAATAGGCTGTTTTGTATAAGGGACACTTGGTGCATGAACTTTTATAACAGTATTTTCTTCTGGTACCTCGAATTTCTGGACAGCCATAAATTTATTAAGTTCACCTGACTTCTCGATATTTTTTAAATCTTTTTCATATTTGTCTAAGAAGAAATGTTGTGGACCCATAACGGACCCACGACGACACATTTTCAACCAGCCGCATACAGAGCGTGAATCGAATCCATAGTTTTTGATTAAATGACAACCTAACATAGTCGCTGTTCTTCCCAAGCCTGCGTGACAATGTACCGCGATCTTTTCTCCAAAGCGTTCACATAAGCGAACAAACTGTTTAGCTTGTACCATGGTTGGGATACCAACATCTTTAAATGGAATCTCAAAATGAAAGAAATTTTCTTGTTTAAATTCATTTGCATGATAAGAGTTGCCGTAATATTCCATATTTGTTGTATGGTCATTACCATTTAATCTAACAATAGCTTTAATACCGCATCGTTTAAATTCTTTAATCACGGCTTTAGACACACACCGATTTGCCTTTTCTCTATTAACAGTAGGGTCTTTAAATGCTAAAAACACATTAGGTACAATCCAATTCATGTCTAGATGAGAGTTTGTCGCTTGTGGGAATTTTGTTGAAGCGAATGAATTAAACCAGTTGTTTATTTTACAACCAAACTGTAATCCGCGAAGACAATCTAGGATGTTGAGTTTGTAGTTACTGTCACCATGGTAATCGCGAAAGAAAGCAAGTCTCGCTGGTAGGTTTTGTAGAAGTTGTTCGTTCGCTTTATATGCATCCCAGTCTAGTCGCAGTACAGAATATGCAGCCATCAAGAAAGCCGATACTGTACGTTGCTCAATATGAAGGTTGTCACTGCTATAAGAACAAACAAAGATCAAGAGT
>JAYJMI010122207.1:0-61293 GCA_036873855.1 Sarsia tubulosa
ATCTACATTTGAAAATATACGACCTCCCAAACCTATCCACTCGCAAGGAACTATAAAACGCAATTCCGTGAAGAGCCAAAAAACGCTATTTCACTCCGAGATCCTGTTCTGAAATCACAGTTCCGTTATCTCCACGCTTGAAATAACGCGCCCCAGGGCGGCCGCCTTCGAAGAAGAAGACCCAGCCACCTGCGGGACCGTAGGCATACATCCAAGGATAGGCAGTTTCGTTGGTAAACATCCAGCGACCCAGAGCAACATCCCAGAGAAAAAGCCCACTGGTGTCCTCCCCCAGCGTATAGAGCCAACCATGGCGACCGTGGTAAATCCAGTTTTCACCTTCCGGTTTGAACCCCTTAAACCAGTCGAAATAACGCCAGCCGTCCGCAAGATTTAACGCGTTGGCATACCAAGTGGTGACTTCAACAGCCAGCCAACGTAAATCGTATTTATTGCCAGCGTCAGCGAAATAGACACGGATCAAATACTCGCCGCTGCTAGGCACCGTCACCTCAATCTGCTCGTTATCCGTTACCGAATAGGCACTACCAATTCTGCTACCAATTGAATCATACAGTTCTAGATCGATGCCACCTTCATCATCACTGAATAAGCAATCAATCAGTAGTATGTCACCGGCGTTGGCTTGAATTCTAAACCAGTCGTCATCGGCCTGAATCCCCTGGCCGTTGAGTGCTGACAACCAAATCCCCTCGTTATTGAACAGATGCGCGGTGGCTATTGTGTCATTTTCTTCGTAGGCATCGTCAGGAAGGAATTCGACAGCATCTAACCACGCGGTGTCCTGACCGCTCACGGCATTTCCGTCCTTACTATACGTCCAGCGCAGTGTCTGTGTGCCTGCTGGCAAGGTGAGAGTTTCCTCAACCCATTCGACTTCTCCACTGATATTCGATTGCCCCGCACCATTGATGGTCAATGTAAGCTTATCGTACCCACTCTCTGAAGATACTTTCCACCACCAACTCAGCGTTCCTGGGCCGGTAACCGTTGTCTCGACCCAGGTTGATTGATTGTTAGCTATCGCTCCACTTTCTGCTGCGATGCCATCGTTGATTGAGACAAATAGCTGACTGAACCAGTCCGAATTTCCATCGGTTATCCACTGGCTCTTAGTTGCGCCCAAGGCGACACCAAGATCTTCTTTGAAGATAGCAGTCACCGCCTTATGGGCATTCATGGTAATCGTAGTTGGATTAGCCGAACCACTAAGATCACCTTCCCAAGCAGAAAAATAGTAACCAGATTCTGGTATAGCTGTGACTGTCACGGTAGTTCCATTGGCGTATAATGCCTCGGTTTCTGGAGACTCTTCAACCGTGCCAGCACCTACTTCGTCGGCGTTCAACAGCCAGCCTTCGATGAAATATGCATCGGCAACCCAGCCAGCATCTTGGCCGGTGTTCGTTCCAAAATTCTTCGCGTAGCTCCACCTGAGTGTATGTGCTCCGGATTCGATCAATGCCCCGGTTTGATCCCAATCGACTTCGCCGGAAACCACTTGCTGCGCTACATCGTCTAGGTAAAAGACAATTCCATCCGCGTCTTCTTGTGAAGATACTTTCCAACGCCAGGCAAATAAACCCGGTCCAGTAACGGTTGTTTCAAATGAAGTCGTCCCATTTGCACCAATTGCTCCACTCTGCAAGACGGCGACACCATCCCACGTAGTGCTCGTCTGCGAATACCAGGCCGGGCTACCATTGAAACTGATTGGTAAGCCTCCACTGCCACCGTTGATTGCAAGTGGCTGATTGACCGATAGTGTAGCCGCCTCACTTGTGCCGGACCCTGCACTGTTAGTGGCAGTGAGCGAATAATCCCCCGCATCTCCAGTAGTAATAGCGGGGATGCTATAACTTAGCGTCGTTGCGCCCGGAATTGGCGTGCCGTTTTTCTTCCATTGATACGTCATCGGCGAGCTGCCATCGATGTCCGGCGAAAGTGTAATACTATGTCCAAGGCTGACGTCCGAAGACTGAGGATCCCGTAGCACGACGGGTGCCGTGCTGGCTGGGCGAATATGGATCACAAGTGTGACATCATTCGATTCGCCGCCAGAGGAGATTGTTACTGTGACGGGGAAGACGCCAGATGTTGTTGGTATGCCTGATAGTGTGCCTGTATTAGCATTTAGCGACAGTCCTTGAGGGAGGTTGCTTGCTGAAAAAAATGGAAGTGTCTTATTTGATAATATAGTATAACTTAATGTTGTTCCTTGGTGCCCATTAAGGAAATTGCCATTTATTATATACGTTATACTGTCATCATCAGGTGGAGTCTTAGCCGAAATGATGTTTCCTGCGGCGTCATATTGGTAGTTAGCTCTAGACTCATCAATCTCAATAACTTGAGCTAATTGTCCATTTGGATCATATGAAGCGCCATGCGATATCTCAATTGATACTAGGATTAGCTGGACGGACGCGAAAATAATTTTCAATTTCATAGTTTTCGTTTGTTGATATACGCGCAGCCTAGAGGTTAGTTGAAGTTCTAAGAGGGTAAAGATATCCCTAAATTACTGGTTTTTAGTGTCGTTAAAAAACGCATCGTCTATACGTTTTAACCCGAAATGGATGCCTTGAACTATGTACTCGTCTGTCGCAACTGCTACGTCATCAATCCACTGCGTTACAGTTTGAAAACTTAAAGCTCCTCGACGTCCAGGACTATAAAACAAGCCGTTTTTGCCTACACTTACGAGAGCTAGCTTTGACTCCGCTGCTGCAGCACGAAAAGCGATCATAGAAGTCTTGATAGTAGTTTCAGCTAAACTAGCCACTGTTCCTGCGATATAACCGTTTCTATAGTTCGCTGAATTTGTATTAAATGTTAGATTTGGCCCTGACCAATCAACAATTGCTGATGGAATCTCGAATAGCACCGCATCGGCGTAGCCAAGTGTTACGTTGGGATCTAAATATTCATTAAATAAGCCGCCGTACGTCGTGACTCCACGATAAAACCCATCTACTCGCCTATCCCACCAACTCCGTTTATTTATTTCGCTGGATGCTTCGATGTATGCAAGCCAAGCCGCTGCCATATATTTTTCCTTGAGTTCGATGCTTGGTTCCGCTGCTCGGCCTTTTGGATCTACGAAATTTATTGGGTTGCCGTTAGCATATGCGAACCGATTTAATGTTCTTCCTGCCGTAATAGCGCCTAAGAGAGAGTCTTGGTTGATAAATCTATTCGCCAATACGTTATAAAATCTGGCCCTCATACTGTAGAGATTATTACTATCATGCATAACTCCATTCTTACCGTTGAACAAATACGGTGACTGGATGTCCCCCGAGCTGAATTTGATTAAGCCATATGGTTCGTATTCTAGGCGTCCAGAGACTGTGCCTGAATTATTCGTAAAAGCTACCGTGCTGCCACGGTAATCATAATGGTAGTATCGAACGGCTGATCCCGTTTCCTCATAAATGAGCCCGAGTCCGTAAACGTCTCGGGTGACCGTGCTATCGGGTGCGGTTCGAACAAGAACCTGAGTGAGCGCGGCATTGGGGTTCGTGACATGGGTAGTCGTTCCTGAACTATCAGTTAATGAAGTGCGGCGATTTTCGGCATCATAGGTATAGGTGACACCGCCATGGCTAGTCAGTCGGTTGCGGGAATCGTAAGTATAGCTACCAAAACCGATGCCGTTGCCATTGGGGCCGAAGGTCATGTTGCCATCCGCATCATGGGTGACTGGACTGCTGTTGAAAATCGTTAATCGATTCCCGAGGTCGTATGTCGCAGTAAATGTGGAAGGCGTATAAGCGGTGGGCGCAGGCTGTGGGCCTTCAGAAACTATGCGTCCAGCAGGATCGTAGGTGTAGGTGAACTGACTAATGACGGTTGCACCGGCAGTGTCCGTGAGTGAGGCCAGCTCGCCCGTGGGTAGCCATGTCCGAGTTTCGCCTGTGCCGTTTGGACGCGTGGTGGTGGCGAGATTTCCATCGGGGTCGTAAGTATAGCTCGTGACGCGACTGGCCCAGTCGGTAACACTGATGAGGCGGTTAGCGGCATCGTATCCGTAAGTGACGGTTTTGTTATCCGGGTAAGTGAGTGTAGTTAGGTTGCTCGCAGCGTCGTAGGCATATTTGAGCACGTTTCCGGCACCGTCCGTGAATTGAGTGAGACGACCAAGCGCATCGTAGACACGGCTGATAATTGCACCACCTTCGCTGACTGTCAGCACACGGCCTGCGTCGTCATAGGTGTAGCTGATCGTTCCGGTCGGGTCGGTTGATTGAGTTAAGCGCCCGATGTCGTCATAAATGAGTGTGGTTTGTTGGCTGGAGGGCTCGGTAAGGGTCAGCGGAAGATTTCTAGTGTCGTAGGTGTAGCTGGTTGTTCTATTACCGGGAACGGTTACGCTGCTCATCCGCCCGGCGAGGTCGTAGCTGAAGGTGGTGGACGCGTTGCGTGGGTTCGTCAGGCTAATTCGGTTACCATCAGCATCGTAAGCTTGGCTGGAGACTTGCCCGAGTGGATCGATGGTTGAGACTAGGCGATCCAGATCGTCGTATGCTAGTTGAGTTAACTCACCCAGAGCATTGGCTGTGCTGGTGAGCCGGCGAAGACTATCAAAGCTGGTGGTTGACGTCCGATTGTGTGAATCTTCGATGCTGGTTGTGAGATATCGACTGTTGAGGGTACTGCGGGTTCGATTGCCGCGGGCGTCAACAAGATCGATCAGATTGCCAGCAGCATCGTAGCGGAAGTTTTGCGCGTGGCCGACAGGGTTGATGATCGCGATGAGGCGGCCTGCCGGATCGTGACGCATCTGGCTGACGCCTCCGCGTGGATCAACTGTGCGGATCAGTCGATCCTCACCATCGTAGAGGAAGGTGCTGGTGTTGCCGAGTGCATCGGTGCGAGTGCGAAGGTTACCATTACCATCGTAGCTGAAACTTGTGGTATTTCCAAGCGGGTCGACTTCCGTTAACTTGCGCCCACGGGAGTCGTAGCTGAAAGTCGCTGAATGACTGAGTGGGTCAGTGGCGGTTAGTAAATAGTCGTCCGCTCTATAAATGAAGGTCGTCGTTTTACTCAGCGGGTCCGTTGTGCTAGTGAGACGACCTGCCGTGTCGTAACCCATAGTTGTGGTATTGTTATTCGGATCTTTGACAGAAGTAGGAAGGCCAGCGGTATATGTGTAAGTAGTCATTCCACCTCGTGCTGCAGTGCGTTGCAGCGGTAAGCTATTGGCGTCATAGGTGGTCGTGACGGTTTGGTTCAGTGCATTGACGACGGTAAGCAGGTTGTTCTTCGCGTCGTAGGTGAAATTAGTTTCTTTCCCAGCAGCGTTGGTCATTTTGGTCAGATTATTCTTTGTATCATAGACCATCGAGGTAACGGCATTACTGGGATCTGTCGTTGTCAGCAAGTTGCCATTGGCATCGTGGGTAAATTGAGTTGTGCGGCCTAACGGATCGGTCATCGAGAGGCGATTGCCATCACTATCATAGGTATACGCGGTGGTTTCCCCGTTTTGGTTAGTGAGAGCGATCAGGCGGTAAAGACTATCGTGGGTGTAGACTATTTTTTCTCGGTTTCGGTCTGTGACCGTCGTGATGATTTCGCCGGGACTGGAAATGTCGTCATACGAGAATTCAGTTAACGGTGTATCGTCAAGTGCGTCATCTTGAGCAATGACTCTTCCGATCGAGTCATAAGTATTGCTAACGAAGACAACGCCTTCACCGTCGGTCGCCGTTAGAATTCTTCCACGAGTGTCGTAGGTGAAGACGTTCGCAGAGATGCCGAAATTGGAGCTATTGGATAGCAGCCAATAGCTCATCGTGTCGGATGTATTATCGTAGCCAAAGGTAAGCCGTCGGCCGAGCGAATCTAAGACGAGAGCCAATCTACCGGAGGAATCATAGCCGAAGCTGAAGTACTTTCCCGATATAGCTTCTTGGACACTTTGCAGTCTGTCTCCCGCGGCGTTGTAGGAGAGGTTCATCTTTTGGCCGTATTTGTTCTCAAGCTGAATCAAACGCCCAGCGGTGTTGAATTGCATCTTCGATTGATCCGGGCGCAAAAGAGTGTATGTGCCATCGTCGTTCTTGGTAATCGTGTCAAAGCGCATGGCGAGGTCTTCACTTGTGTAGACTGAGCTGCCCGCTGATCTGGTGAAGTAGTTTCGCCGATTTTGATTCCAGTTGAATATCAGATCTTGTCCACTATTGAGCTCATCCACACGCATCTCGAAATTATGCCCCCAACCGACACCCAGAGGCCCCTGATAGAGTAAGCCAGAATCATATTCGATAGTAAAATCAAGGCCTGTAGGGCAATTTAACCTGATCGGGCTCGTCCTCAGTATGTAGGCTCCTGATGAAGTATCGACAGGATCTCCCCATAGGGACTCGGGCAGTATTTCTTTGTTGTCCAGGCCCTTGCTAAACGCCCATGTTCCAGTTTTGTCCGGATCCCCATTGCCATAGGTAAGGTCAAGCGTTCCGGATATAGCCGAACCTCTAATATTACCAATCCAATATCCCGTTTCTTGCCGAGAGGTGAAGTATGTCGTGAAGTAAACGTTACCACTGGAATCCACCGACCCTGAGAAACTGGCAGGCCGTCCGAAGCCATTTGGTCCACCCGAACCGAATAAATCGACCAGGTTTCCGGTATCATCGAATCTGACTGTTATGTTAGCGAATCCTTCGTTTGCTCCGACAAGATTATAACCGCCTGAGTATGTGCCCGCGTATTGTGAAACGCCTTGTGAACTAATTGAAGCACTTCTCTGAAGAGCGATTGATTTGGAAAGAGGAAGCGACTGCGAAGAGCCCGATTGAAAACGAGTTTCACGAGCGAATTCTTGAGAGCCTGTGTTTGTAGATTCGCTTGGGAATCCAAACTGAGCCAACGCTTGCTGAGCCGTACAAGTTGATAAAAGAATCAATAAAGCTAGTTTGCAGGGAGAGAAGATGCTCGCGGATATCATGTTATGCCAAAGAAGATGTTTGAGAAATTGGGCGTTAGAAAAGCCGCGCTACATCCAGATCATCGATCCGCGCATCCAAAGTGCTGATGCAGCGACTGCAATTAAAGTTGAAACAGTATTCAAAAATCCACGTTTTGTAATTAGCATTCCGATAGTCGATGGTTTGTTGTTAGATCCCGCTGTGCGGTATTCATGTTGAAAGTAGTCATACATCACCGAGCAGTCGCTAGAACTAATCAATGTAGATGAAAATTACATGCCTTACTATTCTTTTAGTGCAAGGTTCAAACCGATGTTTTTAATCATTTGACATTCATCATAGGACTAAAAACTCTCCACGCCACACGCCATTCTGGCTAAGAAACAGCATGATGGCACTGAACCGAGGCCGAACCATCAGCAATAGAGCACATTTCATGCACATCTGTATCGTCACCACTGAATATCTCCCTGGCCCCGGCGGCGGAGTGGCTACCTACACCGCCATACTCAGTCGATTGCTCGTCGAGGCGAGTCATCAAGTCACTGTGGTGGTCAAACAAGAGGGAGATCAGTGCCCATGGGAGACCCCCGACGAAGGGCCACTGCGGGTTGTGCCAGTGCCCATGATCAATCATGCCTCAGGACGCTCTATCTGGGACGATCCGGACCTCTACGCCAACGAAATGATTCATCTGCGCTGTTACGCTGGGGTTTTTGCTAGAGAAGTGGCTCGCTTGCTCCCACAACTACATAACGCAACACCCTTTGATCTTGTTCTGAGTCAGGACGTGGAGGCTCCGACCTACCAGATCCAGAACGAGCGCATGCTGTTTAACACGATGGCAGAGGTGCCGTTCATTGTTTTTATCCACAGCCCACACCGCCAAATACAGCTATTCAATGACGCCTCCCTCTATAGTCGGCACGAATACCATCGGGCTCTGTATGAGGAACAATCTATGGCACTAGCCGACGGATGCATCGCCGCGAGCCAATACATGAAAGACCAGATGGTAGAGCAAATGGGATTTGCCGATGATGCCATCCGAATTATCCCCCTTCCCCTCGGAGAAGTGCCCGATCAAAAAACCGCCAAGGCAGCTCCCTCCAATGAAGCGCATGCCCACAAAGAATCAATCATCTATGCAGGACGAATCGAGCCGCGCAAAGGTGTCGAGTATTTGCTAAAAGCATTTGCCGAAATCGCGCCGCGACACCCCGAATTACAGTTAATTCTGGTCGGCAATGACACACAACACCCCGCGCTAGGCAAATCCTGCAGTGAGGTGTTCCTAAAGCCGGTCCCAGAGGGTTTACGTAGTCGGGTGCACTTCATCGGCGCAGTCGACCGCGATGAACTCTGGCGATTGTATGAAGAAGCCAATATCGGGGTCGTTCCGAGCCGCTGGGAGCCTTTCTCCTTCACTTGTCAAGAGATGATGGCCTCCGCAATACCCGTCGTGGCCACCTTCGAAGGGGGCATGGCGGAAATGATCGAATCAGGCCGCCACGGCTTTCTTTGCCCGGCTCACGACGTCGAAGCACTCGCCGAAAAACTAGAAACTGCGCTAAACAAGCCGAAACTTGAGCTAGAGCAAATGGGACACGCCGCTAGGGAACGTATCTTCGAATACTGTAACAATACGGACATTCTTAAATCGACCCTGAATTATTTCGAAGAAGTGATTACATCGAACTGTGATCGCTACGTGCAGAATAACAAACGGTTCCTCGTTCCATCCAACCTTCCATACGGTGATCATCCACTAAAGGAGCCACATCCTGCTACCAAGTTCAAATCTCCGGCTCATATCGACAAAGTCGCCGTCATCGTGACCTGCTATAATCTCGGGGCGTATCTCGATGAATGCATTGGCAGCCTTGAAACACAGCTCAGAGTCAGTCCATACATTTACATCGTCAATGATGGCTCCACAGATCCCGACACTCTGCAAGCACTTGACCGCTTCCGTAATCGCGCGTGCCTAGAAGTGCTGGACTTCCCTAACGGCGGTTTACCTATAGCTCGCAGACGAGGTGCCAAAGCAGCCATAGAAGCGCACTATCCGGCGCTGATGTTTATAGACGCAGACGACGCGATCGAAGCGTCTTACTTGAGCAAGGCAATCGAAGTCCTCAACCGCCACCCTGAAGCTGGTGCCGTGAATGCATGGACACATACCGTGGGCCTCATGAACACCTATTGGATTCCACCCCACTCTCAATTCCCCTTGCTACTGGCAGAATGCCTTTCCACGCCTGCCGCAGTCATGCGAACCGAAGCATATGAAGCAGCAAACGGCGTCTCTCCAGACATGAAGTACTCTTTCGAAGACTGGGAGTTCTGGATCGCGCTTTGCAAAACGGGCTACGCCCTGCTCACCATTCCCGAACCTTTGTTAATTTATCGCATGCGTGAGGGTTCAATGTCTCGGGAATACCAGTTTGCGACTCGCGAGCACGGACGAAGGGGAATTCTCCGCCAGCATTCCGAGTTACATATTCGCTTCGCGCAGGAAGTTCAACTCTTGACCGAAGGCTATGTCTATTTTGAGCAGGCGAAACTACAACAGCAGGCGGAAGATTTCAAAAAACAATCACTTCCTGTGACTACCGATCCAGAAATCAGAAAAGTGCCTCTAGACAAGTTAATCTACCGTTTTTTCAAAAAAAGAATCGACCACTGGAAGATCGCCCGCTCCTCTCGTTAAAACCTTTCGCTACAACCTTTCGTCAACGCGTATTTTCAACTTATGAATTTCTGTTTCATCACCCGTGAAGTGGCACCAAACCTAATGGGCGGGATCGGCACCTATGTGGCGAATATGACAGAACTTTTAGCACAGGAGGGGCACTCGGTCACCTTACTCACTGCATGGCATCCAGATGCTCCTGCCCGCGGCTTGGAACAAGCCCATATTTGTGACAATGGCATCCGTATCTACTATTTGCCATTTGTTCTCGAAAACTGGTCGATCGATCCCGCGATCAACTGCCCAGAAGTGATTGGACTCTCACAACTAGATGTCTCATCAACATTTGCCTGGACTGTGGCAGATGCCCTTGAGGTCCTGATCCCACGTCATAATTTCACTTATATCGAGGCACCAGAATACGAAGCACCTTTATCAATTTTCCTGAACCGACGCGCGGGACTACCGCCAGAAGATCCACTCAACAAAGTCGTCTGTGTGGTGCATCTGCATTCCCCCAGCCACCTCATTTTCGAGAATAACGACGATGATACCAGTTCTGCCTGGATACAACATCGGCGACGTTTCGAATTAGAGTCGATTCGCCGCGCAGACGCAGTTCTTGCCCCTAGCGCCTACCTTGCCAACCAGGTCGCTGGAGAACTCGGTATAGAACCTGCGGGGATCCAAGTGATTCCCTACCCGCAAGGTCGCCCCTTACCCGAATGGCATTTCGACGAATCACGTCCCGATGGCTTTCATTGCCTCTACGTCGGGCGAATTGAACCAAGAAAAGGTGCCTTCGAGTGGATCGAAGCCGCCAGTGAAGTCGCCCGAGATTACCCCGACACCTTCTTTCACTTTGTAGGCGGCCCACACACGCGGGAGACCAGAGAGGCAAACGAACGATCCACTGCGGAGATTATTCAATCCTTTATTCCTGCTGATTTAAAAAAGCAGTTCATCTTCCATCAACACATGCCCAGAGAGGAACTCGGGCGACATTACTATCACGCTGACCTTTGCGCGGTGCCTTCTCGATGGGATAATTATCCCAATACATGCATGGAGGCAATGCGCTGTGGGAAATCCGTTTTGGCCTCTGATCAAGGAGGCATGGCGGAGATGATCGAAGACGGACATTCGGGCTGGCTGGCCCGTTCCGACTATGGCGACCGAAAGAGCCTCAAAGAGGCACTTCGTAAGACTCTAATTAAGGCGATTGCTGCGACTCCAGAAGAGAGAGCGAAACTCGGAGAAGCCGCACGCGAGCGCATCGAAAAAATTTGCGACAACAGCGCAGTCCTGGAGACACACAAAACGTGGAGAGCGTCACTCACCACGGCCTCATCCAGAGTGCCAACCTCCACCCTAGGACGTATCCATGTTGCGATATTCCTGACCTCTTCAATCCAAGCCGAATCGATACAAGAGACCCTCGAATCAGTCGCCGCACAAGAAGGCGTGGATGTTGTGCCCATTTTGGTTCACAATATGAATACGCAGGCGGATGCACTACCTGATTTCACACGTTCATGGGCAAGCCTACCGGGCAACCCAGAGGCTGCGCAGCACCCAACTGGCTACTCAAAAGATATTTTCAGCCGACTACTTGAAAACTTTGGCAGTGAGGACGACTATTGGTGCTTCTTGACCCCGGGAATGAAGATTCGGCCAACTTTTTCGAAGGTCTGTCGGCAAACATTGCTCAATTGCCCAAGTGATGGATTTTGCATGCCGTGGATCTACGACAAGGACGAGAATCGCATCATAGCGCGAAGCGGCATTGATGACAATGAGCTGCTACTACATCCGAAGAAAGCCGATTTGTTCGGTTTTTTCCGTCACCGTGATTTAGCACCGATTTTCCGTGAGTCCCCGAACGGATACTACCTTGGAGACATTCTACGCGATTGCATGCTAAAGCTATTTCAAGTAGGCAAAACAGGTGTGATCGTGCCCAGTATTTTAGGAGATAGTGCACGTCCACTCGATCCTTGTTGCTTATCCAACTTCTGCTTTCATCACCCAGCCGACTCTCACTTCCAACTGCTTGCCGCACATAAAGCTAAACTAGATCTAGATCTTTTTTTACACCAGCACACACAGCGCGCCCACTCTCCGGCAGACGCAGGCGTGCAGACCGAAACTTCCACCAAGAAGCAATCTAAGCATGCCTCTATAGGCTCGTTTCTAAATCCAATTCAAAAACTTCGATCCTTTTTGACTAAAAAATCAAACTCCTGATATTTCTATATACTTATGAACGAAACAAACGATCCTCGCCTGCAACGTAATGTATTTGAATCCCCGACCATGAGTGCCGCGGCCGAAGCACCAGACAGCCCAGCTGCACACGCAGTCGAACGTCTACTAGACGCACGACACGGACTGATTCAAATCGCTGAACGCGGCTTTCTATACGGGATCCTCGCCGCCATGCCGCAGAAGTTCATCCGCGCACTCGAAATAGGCACTTGGACCGGAACCACCATGCACGTGCTCAGACGCGGATGCGACGAACTCTACTGTATCGATCCAGAACCGCAATGGATTGAGAATGACGATATCTGCACGCGTGCGGGTAACCCAGTGCGTTTATTGAAAGGCTACAGTCCACAAGACTTGGGTAAAATCCCTGCACCGTTTACTTTCGTCTTTGTCGACGGAGATCATTCCGAGGCGGGCGTCTATCGTGATACGATGGCACTGGAGCCACTCATGGAACGAGGCGGTGTTATTTGCTTCCATGATGCCAACCACCCACCAGTTGAAAAAGGCATTCTCGCGGCATCGAATGACTGGAAGCGTGAACATACGTTGATGCATCGTGCGTGCGACACACTCTCACAAACGCCCGATGGTGTGTTTGGTGGTATCTCTGTGATTACCGTCGAGAGCGACGCCTCTACAGATAACGAACCCTGGAAGTTCCTCAATTCCTGAGGGGCGCAACCATCCGAGGCCTAACCGTTGAAGATTTGCATTGTCACACCCGACCTTGCGGGGCCGATCAAAAACGGGGGTATCGGAACCTTCTGTGTAAGTTTTTGTAAATTGCTGAGTGCCAACGGTCACGAGCTCACCCTCTTATTTACCGAGAATCCCGCACCGAGTTGTCAAAAAAACTGGAAAGACGCCTTCAGTCGCGATGGCATTGCCGTGCAGACTGTCTGCGCTCTGAAAAACGAGGACGCCTACGCAAAGCAAGCACCTTATGAGCCTCCATTCCTTCGCCGGTCCCGTAGGATCGCCGAATATCTCAATGCCTCGAACTTCGATTTAGTCCATTTCCAAGACTGGAAAAGCAATGGCTTTCACAGTATCCGACTACGACGCAGCGGTCTTGGACTCACCAAGACACGCATTGCCGTTACCCTACACAGTCCCACCCAGTGGCAACGCCAGGGCATGAATCAATCCATCATCGATCCAGTCGCTGACTTGACACTGGACTTCACTGAGCGCTATTGCTGTGAAAATGCTGACGAGTTAATCGCGCCGACTCAGCACATGCTGGATTGGGCCGAAACCGAGCAGTGGCGGATACAAGCGAACCAGCGAGTGCTCCCCTACTGCTATCTCCAGACTACAGAAATCGATTCGACCCATCCCCTAGACCCAAGCCATATCATATTTTTCGGACGCCTAGAAACCCGAAAAGGCCTCGGCATTTTTCTCGAAGGCTTGAAAAGCTACCTAGATACGTCTCCGAATTCTAGGATACAGGATGTCACGTTTCTCGGGAAACCAGGACGCTACCAAAATCAATCCGCCGACAAGGTGCTTCTAGAGTGGCAGCGTGGAGAGCCCCGAGTACGAGTCCACCTCGAACTCGAACACGACACCCTATCCGCGATCCGCCATATTCGCCAGACTGGCGGTATCGCCTTTCTGCCCTCCCTACTCGACAACTGCCCCTTCGCGATCATCGAGTGCATCGAGCATCGCATTCCTTTCCTCGCCGCCCACACCGGCGGCATTCCAGAGATCGTGCATCCGCAACAACTGTTCGATCCCACTGCCGCCGGAATCACCCAGTCCTTGCATGGAATTCATGAACAAGACTGGAATCAAGCCCACCCCTACGAGGCAGGCCTACAAAACCAGCGCTGGATCGACCTACACACCGAATTCGAGTCCGCGCGCCTCGATAAGCCCCCAACATGCCCTCGTCGAGACTGCGAAGCTCATTCGCAAGAACCAAAAATTTCCGTCTGTGTCCCGCACTACAATCAGCCTGAATACCTGCCCCAGGCACTTCAATCGATTCAGCAAAGTGACTATGGAAACGTTCAAGTGATCGTCTGCGACGACGGCAGTTCGACAAAAGACGCGCGGCACATTTTCGAAGAACAGAAAAAACTCTACGAAGCTCCCGATTGGGTCTTCATCGAGCAGGCAAACGGCGGCGTTGGATCCGCCCGCAATCAAGCCGCTGCTAGCGCCGTAGGTGAATACCTAGTCTTCATGGACGCCGACAACATCGCCCGCCCCCAGATGATAGGCAACATGGTCCAAGCTATGGAGCATTCCGGTGCCGATGCCCTCACTTGCTATTTCACCGCATTCAGCTCTGCCACTCCGCCCAAGGCAGCGACGCACCCCGACTTCGTCTACCGTCCGCCTGGAGCCGTCCCCCTGCTCTGCCTTATGGAAAACACTTTCGGCGACGCCAACTGCATAATCAAGCGATCCGCCTTCGAAGCAATTGACGGCTTCCGCACGCGCCCCCTGTCCGCCTATGCCGACTGGGACCTGTTCCTGCGCCTGCATTTGACCGGTTACCGAGTCGATGTCATTCCCCGCGAACTCTTCTGGTACCGGCACCGCCCCGACAGTATGCTCCGCATGGCCAACACTGACGACGAGCACCGAAATCTCTTGGACAATGCACTCGTAGCGCAGCCAGCCCTGGGCAGTGAGTTAACCAAACTGGTCACCCTCCCTCTATTCAAACAGTTGCAAGCGATTGAAAAGAAAGTCGGGCGCGACGCTCTGCACAGACTGAATCTAGCAACCATCCCATGGCACAAGCACATTTACCGCTGGTATCGTCGCCTACTGGGAGACCCACGATACCAGAAAAAATCAAATTAATCTAGAGTTCCGAAAACTCAGTGAATCAATTCAGTCCCAGATCTTGCTCGGACACGACCGCTCCCGTATCCCCACGCTTGAAGTAGCGTGAGCCTGGGCGACCGCCCTCGAAGAAGAAGATCCAACCGCCACCTGAGCCGTAGGCATACATCCACGGGTAAGCAGTTTCGTTGGTAAACATCCAACGACCGAGGGCAACATCCCAGAGGAAGAGTCCGCTGGTGTCGTCACCTAATGTATAGAGCCAACCGTGACGACCGTGGTAGATCCAGTTTTCGCCTTCCGGCTTGAAGCCCTTGAACCAATCAAAATAGCGCCAACCGTCGGATAGATACGATGCGCTCGCATACCAAGCGGGCGTTGCATCTACGAGCCAAGGAAAGTTGAAGGTGCCATTCGTCTGGAGATCTAGACCATTAAAAACATACTCACGATATACATAGGTGCCCGAGGTTTCTGTGAGGAAAGTGAGGGTCGTTTCCTCGCGATACACATTCGGGTTATTCGCTTCCTCATCGTAGGTTTGAGTCAATGCACCGACATCTGCAGAGATTAACCCGTAGCTCCAGTTCCCCAACTCACCGTTCCAATTGAAACGAGTCGAACTCGTAAAATCAGTTCCATTGACTGCTTGCCCCGGTAATTTAGCAGCGACAGTCTCGACGTCTGGAGCAAAAGCACTGGAAGGCGCAGTCCCTTCGCCACTTACACTGAAGTTAAACGGATTATCATCGCTATCATTGGTGCTAAAGCTAATCACCGCCCCCTTTATTCCTGCCGAGTTCGGATTAAGCGTCACCGTAAAGTCGGCGTAGCTATCTGGCAAGATGCTCGAACTCAGACCACCCACAGTGAACTCATCACTGCTCGATGTTATCTCGCCGAGGATTAATACATCATTCCCACTATTGGTCACTCGAAACACATGCGTCACACTCCCATCGGTATGATCGACACTACCAAAACTCGTCCCATCATAGACATCTGGCAAGTCATCGCTGTCAAAAATTCTAACGCCAAGCCCACTCACTTCGACCACAGCTTCTAGGCCGCCCCCACTCACCGTGAAGTTAAAGGGGTTCTCATCACTATCATTGGTGCTAAAACTAATAGTCGAACTCCTCACCCCAACTGAACGAGGATTAAACGTAACCATAAAGTCGTCGTAGTTATCCACCGAGATAATCGGGCTCAGACCGCTCACAACGAACTCATCGCTAGTCGATATTGCAGCACTGAGGATCAACTCAGAATCCCCAGTATTAGTGACTCGGAATATTCGGGTCACGCTCCCACCGAAGTAATAATTAACACCCCCAAAACTGGTTCCGTCATTCAGAGAGGTGTTGATAGCACCATCTACAATGTTGATGCCGTTGTAACTCACACCGATCTCAGCGGCTACCCCAACCCCGCTCACCGCAAAGTCGAAAGGATCCTCATCACTATCATTACTACTAAAACTGATCGTCGCAGTCTTCGCCCCAGTAGAACTTGGGTCAAAAGTCACCGTAAAATCGTCGTAACTACCGGCCGAGATACTCGAGCTTAGGCCGCTCAAAGCAAACTCATCACTACTCGAAGTTACCGCTCCGAGAGTCAACTCATACTCTCCGATGTTACTCACACGGAATGTCCGCGTCACGCTTCCATCTGTAAAATCAACATCACCGAAGTTCGTTCCATCATTGATAGAAGTAAAGGTATCGCCGTCGACTATGTTGGTCCCGCTATAGCTCACGCTAACCTCGGCTCTAGCTAGCCATGGATAATCAAAATTCCCATTGGCAACATATTGAAACTCACCTTCACCCTCACTATACGTATAGCTACCTGCTGTCTCCGAAGAAAAAACGAGTCGAATTTGAGTGGGTTCACTGATAAAGCTAGGGTCGCCTTCGTTCGACCAATTGATTGAAATGATCCCGATTCCCCCAGCATACCGAGCATAGCTCCAGGTTCCTCCTCCATCGATTCCTTCATCCCCATCAATAAAGACAAATCCATTCTCACTGAGGAATGACACCTTATAAATAGAATTCCCGGGCAATGCCTGATTCATAAATGATTGAGATGGCGCATCAATAGCGAATGCAGTCCCGACGCCAATTACGGAAAGACTCAACGACGCCCCTAAAAGAGACACGCAACAAGACGTAAAACGAAAACGTAGCAGAAGAAAAACACTCATTAGTAAATACAAATTTACACTCACAGTAATGCAACAACATATAAAGTTCAGCACCCCGCCTCAAGCTATTCTAATACTTGAAAGTTTAACCATACGTCCCACCGCCTGAACACGCCAGCCGTTACGACATGCTCAAAGGATAAAAACAACCGGCCACCTGAACCATAGGCATACATCCACGGATCGGCTGTTTCATTGGTAAACACCCAACGGCCTAGAGCGACATCCCAAAGGAAAAGGCTACTCGTATCGTCGCCCAACGTGTAAAGCCGATCATGGCGGCCGTGATAGATCCAAATTGTCCCTTCGCCTTTGAAGTATGAACGGCTCAGGCGTATGGCGGTCGGGACGTCCGACTCTACAGATTTACCCCGTCCTCAAACTTAGACCTCTCTACGACTCGGGGCCGTCTTCAACTACATTACTCGGAGGCGACGGCGGTGTGAAATCCGGCACAGGAGGCACAACCGCATTAATCAAAGGTTGGGCAACAATGGGAAGCTCAGCCATAGCGAGATCGCGCTCTTGGACGATAACCTTGCCATCTTGACCAGGAAAAATGCGATAAATCCGATTTTCTGAAGGCAACCGGATGGTCCCAGCCTCAGCCTTACCGCGATAGGAAAGTTGAACTGAACTGCCTGGGTGCCCCTTCACGGAACCTACGAACATGCCGCCGTCTCGACCAAGTGCTTCGAACCGCTCAATCTCGATCTCTATATCACGCTCACCAGTGACTGGCATAAAAAAATCCTGCCCCCCCTCATTATCGAGCCAAGCGCGGCCGATCTCACGCATAGGAGGATCTACCTTATAGCTCTGCTGGGCAAGCACAGCTGCAGACTTCGCAAACGGACCGACTTCGGAAGGCATCGATTGCTCTTCAGGCATAGGGGTAAGTGCCTGCTGTGCGTCATCCGTCTCCACAACCTTATTCGTCAACATTTCGTGTGCCGCGAGCAAGGGGCCCCCTTCGGGAGATCCCACTTCGACGACTTCAACAGGTGCTTCTTTTTCTTGATGTAGAAGTATTGAGCCATCTTCTTCAAGAATCACAGCATCCTCTCTAATACTCATGAAATACACCATCAAGCCAGTCGCGACAAATAACAAGACGCAGCATAAAAGAATCAACGATTTTTGGGGAACAGAGATTGCCATAGGCTAGTATTCTCAAGAGCTTGACTCTACATTGGCAAACTGAAATCCAAATATTTAACTAACACGGAAGCAAAGCATACAAAAATAATGCTATCGCTTACGATACAGAGACAACCTGTTGTAAAACGGGTTTGAAATTTTCCACGTTTTTTCGGCTCCACACGACATGACAAGAATCCTCTTTTACACTGGCGCCCGCACCTACGGTGGCCACGAGATTACTTCTCTCTTCATACTGAAGTGGTTTCTGGATTGTGGAATGGAAGTCGAATGCATCTTCCCCCCTGAAAATCAATCGCTTGCCGATGCACTGACAAAGCTTAAGAAAGAAAACAGACGCTTAAACCTCTGGCCCAAGACTCCGCCCCGGGTTCTTTTCCATGCGCTCCACCACTGCTTCTGCCGCCGAACAATCGATGCACTTGTTGTTGAATTCACTCAGTTTGACGTGGATTTCGCCTTTGTTTCCCAAGGAAACCTTGAAATTTCGGCACTTGGCACCCTAGCATCCCGCAAGGCTCGCATTCCTTGCCTGAGCTATCTTCCCATGGCTCATAGCTTCAGGGAAATGAGCGCTCATTATGGTCGGCTGCGTGACCTGTTTAACCGCTATCTGGTTCACCAGCCATCCTTCTGGCTGACCTGCACTCAGGCTCAGACCGAACGCCTCCGCCGCCTGAGCGCCCGTCAACCGATCGAACGACTGCCTCAACCGATCGCATTTGACGAAACGCCAGCCCCTGCAGCTGTGCGACGAGAGTTGGGCATTCCCCCAAATGCTGTCGTCCTCGGCATGTGCGGTCGCTTGAACAATAAACAAAAAGGCTGCGACCTTTTCACTCATGCATTAAGCGACAGTCCATCCGACAGCCCGCTTCGACAGTGCACGGTGCTTTTGATCGGAGAAGGTCAAGATGGCCGTGACTCAGTGGCTACGCTGAGAGCCCATGGCTGGTCTGGGAAGATCCATTGCACTGGCTGGTGCGACCACCCTGAGAAATTCCTGCCCACACTCGACTTACTGGTTATGCCGTCACGCTTTGAAGGTTTACCCCACGTCATATTGGAAGCTCTCTACTTGGGTATCCCTGTCGCTGCCGCCGATGTCGACGGACTTTCCGATTACCTACCGTCCGAATGGCTGTTCCAGAAAGAAAACGCAAAAGCTCTGCGGGCGAAACTGCTGGAGTTCCTACAAAATCAAGACAGCTACCTTGCCCCACTCCCTGAACTACGGCAACGTGTCATCCGAGAGAACGACCCTCAGGCAGTTTCCAAGGCACTCGAAAGTATCCTGGCTAAGTTCTCTAAATATATTGGACTTGCTCTGCGGGATGAGCAGTCATCTTAGTCCTAGATTTTATTATGTCCTCACCTGATCAGACCACTAACGTAATGCGGATCCAACGGCAGACGCCTTGGCAAATTCAAAAAGCAGTGGTCTTTGCCGTTTTAATCCGTGAACTACGCACTCGTTTTGGTCGCTATCGTTTAGGGTATTTATGGGCGATCCTGGAGCCGATTTCTCTGATAGTCATTCTCTCTGCGGTGCGTTTACTGTTCGGAGAGAATGAAATTTCGGGGATACCTTTCCCTATCTTTTTTGCCTCTGGCATCACCGCCTACCTCCTGTTTAATCACATTACGACCAGCTCGCTCTATGCCGTCGAGTCTAACCAAGGCCTATTCAACTACCAGAGGGTCAAACCTTTCGACGTGTTTTTTGCCCGCGCTTTACTTGAACTACTGATTGCGACCAGCACTGCAGCAATCATCCTACCGGCGCTGTACTGCCTAGGGTTTCATTTCACGATAAACAATACCCTGCTGCTCATTGCTGTCGTGGCTTGCCTGTTTGCATTTTCATTTGGCATCGGGCTTATCGTTGGAATTGCCGGTCCACTCTGGCGAGAATCTCAGAAAATCATTCCAGTCCTGATTCGCCCCTTCTTTTTTATTTCCGGTATTTTCTTTGCGGCCGGAGATGTTCCTGAACATCTGCAAGGGCTCGCACTGGTCAACCCTCTCCTTCAGGCCACAGAACTACTGAGAGAAGCACTGTTTCTCGATTACCAGAGTCACGAGGGCAGCTTATTCGTTCTTTTCTGCTGGGCGCTCGTCACACTTTTTGTGGGCCTCGGCGTTTATCGTATCATGGGGAAATCTCTGATCACATCAGGAAAAATAAGATGATCGAAATTCGTAATATGACGAAGTCCTATCCCATCAAGGGAGGCAGGCACTACGTTTTTCGCTCGGTGAGTGCATCTTTCCCCGAAGGGGCCAACATCGGTATTATGGGGCCGAATGGTGGCGGAAAATCGACTTTTTTACGTATTTTAGGAGGCATCGATCATCCTGATTCTGGAAGTATACGAACAAACAAGACTTTTTCCTGGCCGCTCGGCCTGCGCGGGGGCTTCGTCTCCCATCTGACTGGCAGGGAGAACTGTAAAATGGTCTCCAACTTATATGGTGTCCACCCACGGAAGATCGGCTCTCATCTTGATAAGATTAAGGAGCTTTCCGGGATCGGCAATTATTTCGAGGAGCCATTTCATACTTATTCTTCGGGGATGGCAGGTCGTGTAGGCTTCGCGCTCAGCATGGCTTTTGACTTCGATTACTTTCTCATCGATGAAATCACTTCGGTTGGCGATGCGGCCTTCAAGCGACAAGCAAAACAGGCCTTGGAGGAAAAAGCCAGCCGGTCGAAAGTCATCATGGTCTCCCACAATATGGCCGATTTGCACAAATTTTGCGACATTGGAGTGGTGCTCATAAATGGTGAACTTAAAGTTTACGATAATCTAGATAAAGCGATACGTGCCTACCTGCCCAAACAGACCACCGATGCCCCTGATCCCGAAGAGCGTCAACGTGTCGTGGAAATCGACGCACTGGGCCTCGAAAAAATTGCGATTCCTGAGGAACTGACGAAGCTGACCGAGTCGGTTGCAAGCCTGCTACGCTCGATCGAGTGGCAACTGGAGCAAGCCAACCCAACGATCGCGGGAGAAAATGCCGAATTCTATGCAGACCTAGCATCGGTTTACCTCCGCCTTGGCGATTTCCCTAAAGCTTCCGAATGGCATCTTCGAGCCGTTCAGGAAAATCGTTTCCTGCTCCGCAGTCACACAGCTCTGAGCAACCTATCGGAAAGGACTCAAAACTTCGCTGACGACGACTCTAGAGTATCCACCATCGAAGCGATCGACATCAAACATATGGGCGGCCGTATGGCACGGTTGAGGATCTTATTTCGCCAGGGTGACTACGAAAATGCGCTTGAATTACTAGAGTCCTTTTTCAAAGACCACCCGAAACATCCCACAGCTTGGAACTTCTATGCTAAAGCGTTGTTTATGCTGAGTCGATTGGACGAAGCACTGCAGGCACAAATCAAAGCAATTCAGCATGGGGAGCAGCGCACACAGCACGCTCCAGAAGTGCCCGGATTTTACCTGCAACTCAGTCAAATCCTCGCAGCCAGCGGCAACATTTCGACTAGCGCGCAGGCTGCCTACAAAGCATATCTCGACCCAAAACAGAATCCAACAGACCGGTTTTCGGACGTTCACGAAACATTGCAAATGCTGGATGAGAGAATCAGCGTTTAGTTTTAAGAGCGACCACACTCAATTCTTCAACAGACTAAATCACCGTATGCGTCTCCAACGTTCCTTCCTTTCCATTGCGCTACCTCTGGCTAGCCTCGCGGGGCCCAGCCTGATCGCCGTTTTCTATTTTTCTTTTCTAGCTCAACCGGTCTATCAGACCGAAATCAGCTTTCTTCCCTCCTACATGGATGCCACTGCGAACAAGGAAGCGGCAGACGTGCTTGAGGTATTTCTCTATAGCCCCGACTTGATCAAACAAATCGAAAATGAGCTCGAACTACGTCAGCATTACACGCAGGCATCCCGAGACCCCCTCCAGCGGATTTCCCCAGATGCAGGGGATGATGAACTCCGGTTCTACTTTCGCGATAAAGTCACCCTTCGCAGCTCCTCCGAAGCGAATCTACTGACGCTCACGGTGAAGGCCTTTTCGCCCGAATACACCCAAGCCCTGGCAGACACTCTCTACCTCTCGATGGCGGATATGTGGACACGCATTCACACAGAAAATCCAAAACGACAGGAGGCATCCGCAACCAATCAAGTCGGCGTGCTCGACATGCCTGAGCCATTTTTCACGATCGCCAAGGCTCACACACCCGACTCATCCATTTCCCCACGCCCTTTCAGAGGAACCGCCACGATCTTCGTGCTCAGCTTGCTAATCTACGGAATCGGCCGTCTGATCGCCACGACAATCCGTGACCACACGGTCTGATTTCTCCAGCAACGGAGGGCGCAGCGCATCGATTATCATAACGCCAAAAAGGGTATCTCTGAAGTGTTCGATCAATTCCTCGGCATTATTCACCCAATCCACAGGGTCCGATTTCGGCTTAATGTATCGACTCTCCGACTGTTCTAAGACACTTCCCGGGATCACCTTTCGCAATTGAGCCTGAGAGGGGTCAGTTAGATTTCTACCGTCGAAAAGCGCCTCGTAGGTCAATTCCACCGCTTGTGGATAGCCTTCCAAACGCTTCCGAAAAAGAGCCTCGTTGCCTGTCACCATTTCAAAATGGGCGGCCAGGTCTTTAATATCGATGTCAAAAGATGCGATCGCTGGCTGCTCAGTTTCATCTTTCTGGTAGTGCCAGCGGCGAGTGCGTGCAGCATACTCATTAGAAACGTACTGCCTGAAGAGGTTTTTGCGCACCACATGGATGACTGGAGCCCTAATTCTCTTAAAATACTCCAACATAAACGGACGACCAAAAGGGTTCAACCACCCCGGAGCAAAATGGTGCCACAAGTTGTATTTGATATCGAGTATATAAAAGTTACCTGGAGCCAAACCATCGAGATAATCCAGATAACTTTTTAATTCGGCCTCGGCTTGATCGACCGAAGTCAATACCGGCAACCCCTGCCGCACATGGTTGATATAATAATAAAAATTATGCTCCACCTCTTCTATCAATGGTTGGTGAAATTGAAAAATCTCGCCAAAATTACGCACACCATCCGCGTAGGAGAGTGCGCTCTGTAATGCGGTCGTCCCCGACCGCTGCTGTCCGATTATGATGATTGGTTTAGCCACTGTAATATTGGAAAAATCAGAAGATCGAGAAAACTTCAATCCAAACACGAGCAAATCAAACATATTCTTTGAACCATCATGGATTCACACGCAGCTGCTGTTCCGAGAGAACTTGCCCGGTATCCCCCCGCTTGAAGTAGCGCGCATCTGGGCGGCCTCCTTCGAAAAAGAAGACCCAGCCACCGCCTGAGCCGTAAGCATACATCCACGGATAGGCGATCTCGTTAGTAAACATCCAACGACCCAGTGCGACATCCCAAAGAAACAGTCCGCTTGTGTTGTCGCCCAGCACATAGAGCCAGCCGTGGCGACCATGGTAAATCCAGTTGCCAGCCTCGGGCTTGAAACCCTTGAACCAATCAAAGTAACGCCAACCGTCATCAATGAGAGCTGCATCATCATACCAAGTAGCTTCCACATCTGCGAACCATGGGAAATCAAAAGGGCCACTGTCCTCAAAAATCAACTTATTCAAAAAGTATTCCCCATATGCATACCTCCCAGTGCTTGCATTTATGAACGTGAGAACCATTTCCTCACGGAAGCGACTCGGATCATTGCCATCCTCATCATAGGTTTGGGTAATCTTTCCAATATTTGAGGAAACTAAACTATAAGTCCAATTACCGAGCAGTCCATCCCAACTGAACCGTGAACTGCTAATAAATATATTTTCACCAATAGTCTCACCTGGAAGCTTCGCCAACACCTCAGCCTCCGAGGGGGCCAAACCCGCATAAAGATTCATGCCAAATGAATTAAAAATACATCCAATCAATAAAATAAAAAATAAACGAGAATAACCCATCGCACTATTTCAAGTATCACTCCTTAGACAGCTTCAATCTAAAAAGAGGAATGCTATAAATTCATTACTAAAGCTAATGATATTATTACGTGTCACAGTAGCGTTCGGCAAGTATTCTGCTAAACACTACTGGATGTGTTTATAAAAAAGTCTGCTTTTACGGACGGGGCTCAGACGGCACCAGTCCAATTTACCAAATTTCCTTTAATAGGCTGAAGAAACGAGAGCGGAAAAAGGTGTCGCGTTCATTGCAGATCCAAACCCTCAAAATGCGCCTCCCAAGTAGAAGTGCAAAAACTTCGAATACCGCGTAAGTGAGTATCTCGGACATCCGAATCCGCGACAGCGAATTCCGAAACCGATTGAAGCCAAAGCTCGGGTCGCGAAGGGTCCAAATACTCCGCCAAGCCTTGCGAGACCTCGCGGCATATCGGCAGGTCGGAAGCAATCACGGGGATGCCCGCGGCAAGCGCCTCAGCCAAGGGAAGCCCCCAGCCTTCCGCTAAGCTTGGAAAAAGCAATGCCTGCCCTCTGGAAAAAAGTTTGCGAATCTCCTCATCAGAAATCACCCCCAACTCTTCAAGCCAGCCTATCGTTTTTAAGCGCTCAAGACGCTTGGCCGATCTGCGTGAGATCTCCCCTCGTCGCCCCACCCATCTCAAAAGTATTCGAGGCCCACCCGTAGCAACTAGGCGCTCCCACACATCCAATAATAAGTCGAAATTTTTCCGAGGTTCCCAAGTCCCGAGAATTAGAAAATAGGGCTCGGTCGACTTCACCGATTCCGTGCACGCAAGGGATGCTTCAGTAAACGAAGGCTCCACGGGCAGCGGCAACTGAATCAAGGAATCCAACTGGGAACCGAACAAATCCAGCCCGCGCTCTCGCAGTTGATTGAGATCTGTAATCGTCGACTGCGAGCTAACAATCAGCTGCCCATTCAGGCGATCCACCCATTCGCAAAACCGACGAAAATGCCGTTGACTGATCGCCCGCTGCGTCTCGGGAGAATGTAAAGGAATCACATCATGCAGAAAAATCACGCTTCGCTCTGCGAACTGTGTAGCAATCGCTTCTGCCGCCTTTTCAAAACGAAAGTTGTGCCCGATATTCCAATACCTCCCCCGCGAGTCGAAAGCCTCACAAAGACGGACTGGCTTTCTCCTCAAGCTTAGTAATCGTCGACTCCACTGGGGCTGCGCATAAAAGGGCCACTCTAGTAACCTGCGCCCCTCTAGTCGCTCGCCGAGGCCCACGCGCGCGGCTTTCTCCAGTATGGACAGCTGACTCTCCAAGGCCCAAAACTCCGGCAGCTCACAGATAACATCCTCTTCGAGATCTTTCAGCCCCTCAATCCAACACTGATGAAAGCTTGCTAACAGGTTATCCACACAACTGTCATCAATTGCACTCAGCCCCTCGGGGCGCTGCACCAGGCCGCGCCAAGTGGACGCCTGCTCCCGGGTCCACAATGCATAGCGAAGATCCACTCGATCCACCCCCGTAGGGCTAGACGCAGCAGCTCGCTCCATCAATCGACTCAGATCATAATAAACATGCATGGCTAAGGAACTTTCTCCGCTGATTTCAAGAAAAACGCAAGACGACACAAAGCCTTGCGCCCTCCCAAAATCTCCCCCCTTGTAGCAAGGCGGTTGTATATAACTTAATATGTAATGGCATTGGGCTTAAGCACGCAGCTACATCCTAACCCCACGTGGCAGTGCTGAGATCTTTCGAGAGCACACACACCTCAACCTCAAACATGCACTGATCTTTGTGTTTGACCCGTTTTGATCGACTAGTGGAGTATGGTAACTTCGTTACGGTTCCGCCTCCACGCAACATCACCGGCTACGATCGATTATGAATGAAATTAAAGAAAGAGTGCCCAGTCGAGATTCCAAAAATTGGATAAATTTTGATAACGCATGTATCTTTCTACCTCTGTTTGTCTTTGGACTTCGGTTGCTTGCTTTTTTTAGCGATCCTTATCTTCACTGCGAGCGTTTCATGGATGGGGAGGAAGGCTTGTTTGAGAATTTGACGGTGTTCTTTCTATTGCTAGCCGTGCTGTGTGCCATCCGAGCTTATCGATTACTGAAAGAAGTCCCCCTCCTTTTAAAAAAAACCGTTTTCGTATGCTTTATCGCTGGCTGCATTTACTATGGGGGCGAGGAAGCGAGTTGGGGGCAACATTGGTTTGGATGGGGAACTCCTGATTATTTTTTAGAAGTTAATTATCAAGATGAAACCAATATCCATAATACTTCTGATATTTTTAATCATATTCCACGAGAATTATTAATTGCTTCAATTCTGTTTAGCTCTGCCTTCTTGCCTGTTTTTTCAAAATGGTTAGACTTGAAAAACAGTTTTGTAGGGAATCAATTTGGATGGCTCTATTTCAGGAATCAGTTTGCATGGCTTGCAGCCATTTTACTGCTTACGCGAGCACCGGATCGACTGGCCAAAATCTTCCCAAGCGTTGGGGCGATTCCATTTCCTGTGAATGCAAAGGAATTTCAAGAGGTGTTCATCGCACTCTTCTTATTTCTCTTCGCTTGGGGATTGCTGAATACAGCTAAAACTAAGGCGTTTGCGTGGAATGATGAACGACGGAGTATGACTGCCACCACATTGTGCATGCTTTGCTTCCTCCCTTTATTTTTCATCTCGATGCGCCCGATGGGTATGCTGTTTAGCGGAGTGATCATTTCATTATTCTTATTCGTCCATTTTTTTGCGAAAGCATTAGACGCGAGAACTCGACGATCGAAGGGCTAAAAAAAACCACCTATCAAAGGTTCGTTTTTTTGTATTATACCAATTAGCTAGATTGGGCTGATTCAATGGATTGAAGTAATGCCAATTCTAACAAACGCGAACGAATCGAGGAGTAGGCGTGCGGCCGATTGCTCGGCCTAATTCAAGCTGCAGGATCGGGCGGACGTCTCGACTCCCCGATCCAGAGGATCGAGGCTACGAGCCTAGTCGTCTTCTCAACTGGCAATTTCAGGACTACTGCTTCGCGCGTAGATCTTGCTCAGACTGGACAGCTCCCGTATCGCCTCGCTTGAAGTAACGCGCCCCTGGGCGACCACCCTCGAAGAAGAAAACCCAGCCCCCGCCTGAACCATAGGCATACATCCAGGGATAAACGGTTTCGTTGGTGAACATCCAGCGCCCAAGCGCGACATCCCAGAGGAAAAGGCTACTGGTATCGTCGCCTAGCGTATACAACCAGCCGTGACGACCGTGATAGATCCAATTCTCCACTTCAGGCTTGAAGCCCTTGAACCAATCAAAGTAGCGCCACCCGTCCGCTAGATTTGACGCGTCGGTATACCAAAGATTGCTTTCTGCCAGCCAAGGAAAGTCGAATATGCCGCTAGTCTCAAAGTCGAGGGCGCTTGAATCGTATTCCCGATACACATAGGTGCCCGTCGTCGCAGTCGAAAAAGTCAAAATCGTCTCTTCACGATAAACATTCGGATTGTTACCGTCTTCATCATAGGTCTGAATCAGTGTGCCTACATTTACGGAGTTCAGCACATAATTCCAATTCCCAAGCTCACCGTTCCAATTGAAACGAGTCGAACTCGTGAATGACGTGTCGTTGACGACCTCCCCGGGCAATTTCTCAATCACAGTTTGCTCAGTCGGCGCTGTTGCACCTGCTATCGAAACGAAGGCGAAGCTCATAAACAAACCTAAGGCAACCACTACATATCTACGTAAATCCCTCATATAACTCCTGTATGTTCTTAAACCCTCTACCAGTCAAGCGAAGGAGGTGAATCAATTTAAACTTGAAACCCCTTACCAATACAGCCGTTGTAAGGCTTCCTTCATCCGACTCATCATGCGCTACAGTATTCTCTTCCTCTCCACCGCCTTGATTGCAAGCACGACGTTTGCAGCAGAGACATCCAACAGTCCCGATCTGGATACCTTCCTCCCAGAAGCACTCTACCCAGAGCTCCAAGCGATCATCACATCGGCCGAGAGCAATGCACCAGCTTTGCAAACGCATAGCTTCTACAATGACGAGGCCAACGAGCGCTACGAGCAAGCCAAGGCGCAGCGCTATCTAAACGCCAAACTTTTTGCCAACATCGGTCCGCGCAACGAATACTACCAGAGCGGCAATTCAAAAGACACTTCTACCTTTGCGATGAATACGGGCATCAATCTCTATCGCCCGATCTACCACTGGGGTGCGATTGAAGCTGGCATCACACAAGCACAACTCGGCGGTCAAGCGGCCAAGATGAAGCTGGAACGCAAACGTAGCGATCTGATCCGTAATTTACGTGCAGACTTCCTGCACCTGCATCTGGCCGAGCAGGCATATAGCAACGAATTAAAAAAACAAAAAATCACAGAAGAGGCCATTAAGCGTGCCGAACTACAACATAAGTCAGGCAAAATCAGTAAAGTTAAACTGCGCTCCATCTTACTCGAAAAAGAGCAGTCACAGCTCAGCCTGGAGCGTATTAGCGCACGGAAAAAGCAAATCACTGAACGTTTTACAGTAAATTATGGGTGGAAAAATCCACTCAAGATTACAGCCTCAATTCCCGCAATTAACTTAGAGGACGCGATGAGCTGGCTCAAAACAGCAAAGCGAGCACTCAACAAATCGACAGTTTACCAGCTTTACCCAATTCAACAGCAGCTCAACTCGCTAGAGCATCACAAGGAACAACAGGTGATCATCGCAGCCAACACGCGCCCTCTCGTGAATTTATTCCTGAGTGGTGTGCAAGGCCAGAGGAATACCTCAACCGATAATGACGTGAGTAGTTTCACAGTCACCGCTGGTATCAATGTCAGCTGGAACATCTTTGATGGCTTTCGCACCAGACACCAAAAGATGGAAGCGAAAATCAAGCAACGTCGTCTCGAAACACAGCTTGAAAACAGCGTCAGCGACCTGCTGCTCGAACAGCAGCGCATTCTGAGTTCACTGGGACTACGCTTACGCGAACTCAACATACTCGAACAGCAATATTCAATCCAATCTGATGAGCACCTAGAGGCTAAACAAGACCTGAAGGCGGGTCGAATAACCGAGCCACAGCTACAAGCGTCCTTACTGGCACTCGAATCGATGCAATATAAGCTGTATGAGGCCCGAGCAAATACACTGATGGGGATTTCCGACTACAGAGAGTTCACACGATTGACTGCATCTACAAATTAAAGCTCAAGCTTTCTCGCAGGCACTACTATTGGTCTGCTGACAGAATCTCTCATTCCAATGAAGAAACCACTGATAACCAGCTTACTCGCTCTGATTGTCGTCATTGCGCTCATCTTTGGTTTCCAGCACTATACCCAAACGGTTGTCACAGTAAGCCCAACGGTGAGAGGCACTGCGATCGATGCAGTGCCAGCGATTGTAAGTATCGACCACCAATCGATTATCACAGTTAGCGGTGAAGAAGGTGGACGAGTCGTTGCATCTCACCTAACACTGGGAAAGACTGTCCAACAAGGCGACTTACTGGTTCAATTAGATACGATCGACCTCGAACTCGGAGCTGAGGCACTACAATCAAAAATCGCACACCTCGAAAAGCGTTTCGGCTTAAGAATGGAGGAAGAAGTCACCCTTGCGAGGCATACCGAAGAGCTCGAAAATAACGAACGCTTATATGGGGCAGGCAATTATCCCGAGTTAGAAATCAAGCGAAGGCGTCGAGAATTCCAAGCATTGAAAGAAAACCAACTGCGCAGTCAGTTAGACGAAACGCAGCAATTGGAAGATCTGAAAAACCAACTTAAACGAACTGAATTACGAATCGAACGTTGCTCAATTCATTCGCCTGCCAGCGGCATCGTGAATCGGATCTTTGCCTTTCCCGGAGAACTGGTCAATCCAAGGACCCGCATCGCGAGTATTTATAGTGAACAATTACTGATCCAAGCAAAAATCAACGAAGAAGATTTTGCTGGGATAAAAGCGGGGCAAGATGCCACAGTTCGCCTACTTGCCTACGGCTCTCAACTGTATCCGGCCAAAGTGACCCACTCACTTCCCGGGGCTGACGCCGACTCGCAACAGTATACAGTCTTCCTTAAGATTGAAATTCCTGAGCATTTACTACTCTCGGGCCTATCCGGCGAAGCAAGTATCATACGCAACCGCAAACCTGACACGCTACTCATTCCCAGGCAGGCACTGTTCGGCGACTCTGTATTCGTGGAGCGTAATGCCCGCGCCGAACTGCGAAAAGTTAGCGTCGGGGCACGCGGCCTCAATCAGGTCGAAATACTAGAAGGCCTTGAAGAAAGCGAGCTAGTCATAATCGATGGAGCCGCGGGCCTGCGTGACGGCGACAGAATACAAAGCCTCCAAGCAAAGCAGGAGTCCGAGCACCGGTGAGCACAAACCTGCTGATTGCCTTCCGTTTCCTGCTCTCGCGAAAGCGGGCCATGCTCATGAGCTTTAGCGGAATTGTTTTCGGAGTTGGCTTTTTCATCGTCACACAGGCACAAACCTCCGGGTTTCAAGACTTTTTCATCAAAACAATCCTCGGAGTCGATGGAATGATCCGAGTGGAAGACCGCTTTCAGTCCACGATGCGCAGCATGGAAGTGGAACGCGGATCTAATTTCCAAATATTATTAGAAAGCAATGTCCGCTACATCCCGGGGGTCCAATTCCCTGAGCGACTGATCGCTACGATACAACGCTTCCCCGGAGTCGTCGCCGTAGCACCCGTGGTTCGGGGCAGCGGTATGCTCAACGCCAACTTCCGCGCTAAAAGTTGCCGTCCCTACGGAATCGACGCCGAGAAGCACTTCCAAGTATCTGACTTAGAAGAACAAATTATACGCGGCTCGATCGAAGCCTTTAAGGCAAATCCTTATGCAGTCCTCATAGGCGAGCGAATGGCGCACCGCCTAAAGATCAACCCGGGAGATTCCGTGCGTATCGAGTCGCACAACCAAAGTAGGAGCTATCGGGTGGCAGGCGTTTTCGAAACCGGCATCGGCCAAGTCGATAAAGAGCGAATTTTCTTACACTTGCCCGCCGCACGCATCCTACTCAACCAGCCGAATGGCGCCTCCTTTATTCAAATCAATTTGGAAGATCCCGCGAAGGCACCTGAAATCGCCGAGCGCATGCAGGCAAGCCTATCGCATGCCGCCACTAGCTGGCAATGGCGAGAGCGCACCTGGTTGCAAGTATTCAAAGTATTGCGAATTTCCTCCGCACTAACCGTTTCTTCCATAATACTCATCGCGGGTTTAGGCATGTTTAATACCCTAGCAATGATCGTCATTGATAAGACTCGGGAAATCGCTATTCTTCGCTCCATCGGATATACCCGTGCGGATATTAGTAAGATTTTCATGTATCAGGGCTTGATGGTTTTAAGTGTCGGTATTCTCGGAGGTGCCAGCTTCGCAGCGATTCTCACTTATGGTTTATCGTGCCTACCAATTCGTATTCGCGGAATTTTCGCCTCCGATTCATTCATTGTAAACTGGGACATTTCCCACTATCTATGGGCAGCAGTGATCGCCACTGTAGTCGTAGGCACTGCCTCCTACTTCCCTGCGCGCAAGGCGGCTCGTTTAGAGCCAGGCGCAGTGATTCGCAACTCGGGAAGTTAAGGATCCTCACCCAAATAATCGTCAAGATTAACGAAAGCATGCCACCAATCTTAGAAGCACGAAACTTAAATCGTCACCTCGGTGAGGGACTTACCCGTGTACACGCCTTGAGTAATGTCAGCCTGAAAATAGAACAGGGAAAAACCTACTCCATCGTCGGTCATTCTGGTTCTGGAAAGTCCACCCTGCTCTATCTACTCGGGCTACTGGACCGCGCAGAGTCCGGAAGCGTTACACTAGCTGGCCAAGCCACCGAGAACTTGCATGACGATGAACGCACGGAGCTCAGAAACCGATTTCTTGGCTTTGTATTTCAATTTCATTTTTTAATCAAGGAATTCTCCGTATTGGACAATGTCATGATTCCGATGCGAAAGCTCGGCGTGAAGAGCCCTAAAGCGATGAAAGAGACAGGGCTATCTCTGCTGGAAAGCGTCGGACTTGCCGACAAGGCACTTCGCCTCGGCAACCAACTCTCAGGCGGTGAACAGCAACGTGTCGCCATTGCACGCGCTTTGGCCAACGAGCCGCAAGTTATTCTGGCTGATGAGCCTACAGGGAACCTAGATAGAGATAACGCCGACCGCGTTTTTGAACTACTGAGCAAAATCTCCCACGAAAGAGGCAATGCCTTTGTCATGGTGAGCCACAATATGGAACTGGCAAAGCGCTGCGACGTAGTAATGCCGATGCAAGACGGGCGCTTTGTAAAAAGTTAACGAACTATCCTCTGGATCTCAATGCCTAGAGCTCTTTATATTTACACCCATGAGTTTTTTCCAAAACGAGGGGGCATTGCAACTTACTGCCATGAGTTCGCGACTGCAGCAACTCATTTGATCGACCAAGTGGTCGTGATTGGCCCAAAGGGCGCACAACCGCCCGATGGGGACATCTCGCGCTACTCTTTAGAGCAAGGCTGCAATCAAGGTAGCCACAATCCTACCTGCATTTGGAAAACACGCCAACATTTACGTCAATGCTTCCATCAGAATCCCAACGCAATACACCTGTTAGCCGAACCAGGCCCAATTCTCGCCTATGGGATGCTTCCTAAAACGCCACACAAGACACATGTTGCACTTACCTTACACGGCTCCGAAATCGAACGCTGGCACAGCAACCCGATCAGTAAAGCAATCGCGAGAAGAGCCTTCCGCAACACCGACACGATCCAAGCAGTTTCGACTCCGGTACTGCAATCACTACGTCATTATTTCCCAGAAGCCGCAGGCCAGGCGAAAGTCATCCACAATGCTTTGCCAGAAGGGTTTCGCCAATTTGAAAATTCTACTAAGCCAACGCATTCAGACATCATGGAACTTCTTAGCGTTGGCCGAATTCATCCAAGAAAGGGCTTCGACCAAATCATTCGGGCACTGGCTCTCTTATCCAACGAGGACAAAAGCAGATTGCATTACACCATCGCAGGTGCCGCAAAAGATGTAGGCTATTTGAAGCGACTTAGACAACTAGCTAAGACAGCCCAGATTCAAATGGATGTTACGCTAAACCCAAATTTTGACCAACTGAACCGATGTTATGCGGCGGCAGATTTATTTGCACTGACCAGCATGCCCCGAAAAAAGAGCGTCGAAGGCTTCGGCATTGTTTATCTCGAAGCCGGGGCCCACTCACTCCCCTGCTTGGCTTACAACACTGGCGGCGTACGCGAAGCCATTCGGGATGGCATCACTGGCACCTTAGTCGAAACCAGCGATGTAGTAAAACTCAGCGAGCAAATACGCTTTTTTCTACAAAACCCTCAAACTCGCCAACTAATGGGAAACGCCAATCGAATGTTTGCACTTTCACGATCATGGGTGGACGTGGTCAAAGAAACGCTAGTGGATAAAAGTAGAATCAAAGAAAGAGCTGATTTAGCAAGGTAACATAACGCTCACAAATCAGTCGCGGGTCGTACAGTCGTAGCGCTCGTTTTCGCGCATAGTCTCCAAATTCACACAACAAGTCTGGCGAAATCAGAAGCTTATCAATGGCATGTGCGAAGCCGGCGACATCTCCACAACGAACCACAAGTCCAGAGCGCTCCGGTTCAAACGCTTCAGCGGCTCCTCCTGTATCATAAGCCACAACCGGCAAACCAGCCGCCTGCGCTTCTATCAAGGCATTGGGTAAACTATCTCGCAATGAGGTCGACACAAACAAATCACTCGCTTGCAAGATTAACTCAATGCTGTCAGTCCGTCCTAAAAAACAGACTTGAGCAGCGATTCCCAACTTCCTGGCATACTGTTCACATTCCGAGCGTTCGCAACCATCGCCAGCAAGGAGGAGTGTCGCCGTGGGATAAAATTGACTGCGTACAAAAGCTTCGAGTAACTCAGTCTTATTCTTCCCTGGGACGAAGCTCGAGACATTGCACAAAACGGTCCTGTCCGAATCAAGCCCCAGTCCCTTCCGCGCGGCCACTTTGGCAGAACGAGATTGATCAAGGTCAAAGAGTTCCGACCTGAGTAGCGCATTCTCAAGATGCACCACCTTGGAAGGCAGTACACCCGCCACCTGCACAATTTCATCGGCAGCCCAACGCGAGTTTGCAATACACAACTGCGATCGCTTAAGACTGTGTCGATAAAATAGGGGTAATGAACGATTTGTCCGGCAAGTCGTTACAACGAACAAGGAAGGAAAACAACGCTTGACAAGAAAACCGAGGGAATTAGCGGTGCGCCCCATACAAATTAAAATAACAGGGCAATTCTCACGAAATTCCCTAAGTAGACGTAATACTGGGCCAATCAAAGACATACACCCGTCGGCTCTGGAGTACCTAGATACCTCTTCAGTATCAGGATACAGCAAGTGTAAACGACTCACCCAACCGTATTCACGCAGCGATTCCTCCAACCAAATACTCTGTTTTTCAGTGCCGCCAGTTCTAAGACGATCCAGTAGAATGACTACAGATCGGATGGGCTCTCTCTCGTTCTTGGGCATATATTTCTGAAAAATGTCGACGTTATTCTTAACCGCGCCCAAAATCTTAAAAATCGAAAATATACACGAGACCAAACGATTGACTAGTTTGAACTTGCGTGCCAATAAACTCTCGTTGCATACCAATGCATGCTAGACAATCGCTTAGAGGAAGAATTACGAAGAGCTCCCAAAGGTACTAAAGAGGCTCTGTTGGTCTTCAAGGAAACGAGCGCACCGGATCAACTTGAGATTTTCATACGTGGCATCGTCGCGCGCAACATCGACGAATCCTACGAAGATGAACTGAATAAGGCCGATGAAAACACTCATTTCATCGATGACCTAGGGATCGACTCTCTAACGATGATGGAAATCGTAATCACCCTAGAAGATGCACTTGAAATAGAACTCATCGATAACGTAATCAAAGACCTAAGAACCTTTAAAGAGCTCAAGGGGTTCATCATACAGAAACGACAGGAAGCTTTAAAGAACCAATAATTCACTGAATGAACTCACACCGCATTGTAATTACAGGGCTCGGCTTAGCCTGTTCATTAGGGCACGATTTAAAAGTAGTTACTCAAAACTTAAAAAAACAGACGCACGGATTTTTAGTTAAACAGGAGTATGCGAATTTTAAAGGTTCGAAAATTTCAATTGGCACAGAAGTTCCAGGCTTCGATACAAGTAGTCGCTACCCAGAAGACTGGGTAGCCCCGAACGGACATTCCTTGAGAAAAGAAACTTTAAAAGGGCTCAATCCCCATGGTTTCTATGCGTACCACACAGTCACACAGGCGCTCAAAAATTCAGGTTTGAGCAGTAGCGACTTGGGTGATGAGACTGGTCTGTTTACCGCATCCGCAGGATCTGCGACGAATCTACGCGACAATCTCAACTGCATGCATGAGCGCGGGGTCGCCCGTACAAATCCGCACGGCATAATCAATTCGGTTGTTGGAACACTTTCCTATAACCTGAGCGCAATCTTTTCAATCAAGGGAGCTGGCTGCGGGTTTGCCTCTGCATGCGCATCCTCCGCCCATGCATTGGGGTTTGCCATCGACCAAATCAAACTTGGTCGCCAGCAACGTATGATCGTCGTCGGTGCCGAAGACGGGGATTTAGACACTATCCTGCCCTTCGCGGGCATGTATGCCCTATCCACATCCAAAGATCCAAATGCGGCCAGCCTTCCGTTTGATCAACGCCGAAACGGATTTGTCGGCTCCGGCGGAGCTTCCGCACTCGTTATAGAGTCTCTAGAATCCGCCACGGCCCGAAACGCCACGATCTTGGCGGAGCTCTTGGGTTGGGGACAAGGCTCCGACGGATATAAACCAGCCATGCCGCACCCAGAAGGTCTTGGGCTCTGTCGAGCAATGACGCTAGCACTCAAAGACGCCGACTTAGTTCCGAAATCGATAGACCACATTAACGCACATGCCACCAGCACACCAACAGGCGATGTTGTCGAGGCGAAAGCAATCTACAGTATATTCAAAGAACACTCTGGACTCACAACTGCTTCAACCAAGTCATTGACTGGGCATACCCTTTCCATGGCAGGCGCACTCGAAGTCTCGCTCGAAGTCTTGGCGCAACAGGACAACTTTACGCCAGGCACGACTAATCTTGACGAAGTCGATCCTAAATGTTCACAAATACGTCTGCCTAAAGACAATCTACCGACTCGCTCCGATATCGTCATGAGTAACAGCTCAGGCTTTGGTGGTGCCAATGTCAGCATTATTTTCAAACATTGGAGCACCTAGCGCGTCGAACACTATCAAACCAATGGGCCATATCCCGAAAACTAGCACGCTCATCAGAAAAGGCTATCGCTGCGCAGTGATCACCGGAGCCTCCTCAGGAATCGGGCTAGAAATAGCCAAACAACTATCGAAAGAAGGCCTCAATATCATCGGCATGAGTCGCACCCCACCGGATTCTCCGCCTCACAACTACACCCACATCCCCACCAACTTATTGAACCCTGGCGAAGTGACCGACGCGCTCGAAAAAATCGAGAAAACTCCGCCACAGTTATGGATCAACAATGCAGGATATGGACTCCTCGGGGGCGCATGGTCGCCGTCGCAACATGAAATCGATTCGACTCTTGGACTTATGCTGCATGTTCCGATTCAAATGACCCGATTCTTTGAAAAACTGTGCAGGCAATCACCCAACCAGCTAAATTGCCTCGTGCAAGTCACCTCGCTGGCAGTCGAATTACCAATTCCGGACATGCCCTATTATAATGCCGCCAAATCTGGCTTGAGTGCATTTACACAAAGCCTGTTGCTTGACGACAATGCTCCATTTCGAGTGATCGATTTTCGCCCTGGTGATTTCAATACGCCTTTCATCGACACCGAAGCCGTTCGTCAAAGCACCACTGACTCCGACTATTTACAATTCCTCTGCCGACAACATAAACGAGCGCCGTCTCCGGAAAAAGCCGCGACCGACCTAATGAAGGCACTCAAAAAGGGAAAATCCGGAATTCTTCGATCAGGTAATTTCTTTCAAGCGATGATTGCTCCATTAGGTCCTCGACTCTTGCCCAGCAAATGGCTCCTTCAATTGGTCCGACATTACTACAAACACTAACTTTAAATAAGCGATATGCTGTGGCATATAGGTTTTTCCTAGCCGAAATCGTGAGACTTTGGACGATTTCGGCTGAAATGTGTTGAACGACCAAATTCTGACGAATTCGGCTACATCTTACAACTGATTATGTCTAAAAAAACTTATTTGCTAGTTCACTAGCAGATCCACTCTCCGATGCGCATCGCCTACCTATTCACAACTTTCCCAAAACCTTCGGAAAGCTTCCTTCAGCGAGAAATCAATGGATTGGCCGATCACGCGAGGGCCGACATTGCGCTCTTCTCACTATTCAGAGGGCAGAGCGCGACTTTCAACCGATTCCAATTAAAGCACTTCAACTGGAAAGACGCCCTAGGGCTGCCACTGCGATTCCTAATCGAACTGGTCCGCAGCCCTGAAGTTTTCCTCGAGCTGGCTGAGCGGTACGACGGCTCCCCCCCGAAATGCCCCATCAACCTACTCGAAAACCTTCTGGGTGTTGCCTTCGCCGTTAGCTACGCTAAGCGTTTCCGCCAAAATCCACCCGAGCATTTTCACGCAGTCTGGGCGACTACCCCAGCAGCTGCGGCTCTGACACTGTCTATGCTCACCGGGATTCCCTACAGCATGGAAGCACACGCCTACGATATCCATCGCAATGACGGAGACTGCCTCCTAAGGGAAAAAGGCCAACGTGCCCGCTTCATACGCACTTCAACTGAAGATGCACGATCATCCCTTATACGAAAAGGGCTTCCCAGGAAATCCATTATCTTAATTCGACGGAGCCTCCCTAAAATACCGATCGACATTCCTGTGCGACGCACGGCCAACAAAGCGCATCTACTAAGCGTAGGGCGGCTAATTGAAAAGAAAGGCTACATCGAACAGCTGTATTTTTACAAGCAGCTCCAAGATCGAAAGATTCCGTTTAACGCCAGAATAATTGGCGATGGCCCTCTCGCATCTCAACTCGCACAAACCATTACAAGGCTGGACTTGCAAGATAGCGTGAAGATGTGCGGTCACAAGGACTACACCGAAGTCCACCGACACTACGAAGAATGGGCAGATTATTTCATTTTTACTGGAAAAATCTCTAACTCTGGTGATCGAGACGGTTTTCCGAACGTCCTTGCTGAAGCCATGGCCGCTGGTATTCCCATCTTAACCCGGGATGTCGCAGGTATAAGCGAAGCGATACGGGATGGGGAAACAGGAATCATCCTGCGCGGCAAATCACCAATCGAATGGAGTCATCAACTAGAGAGCCTGATTCGCGATCCAGCACTCCAAGAATCCATCCGGCATAAGGCTCATACCTGGACCAAACAACACTTCTCAATTGACGACAACTCGGAAAAATTACTGCACGTATTAACTGACATGCCACCTAAAATATCTACAAAACCATCTTCACCGCATACTTAAACGCCTCAAAAACCTGATCCAGATCCGCATCCGTATGACGCGCCGAAATGGAGGTGCGAATGAGTTCTTTCTTTGGCGGCACGGACGGTGCGATCGCCATTGTCGTATACACGCCTTTTTCCAGCAGCGCCTGCCTGAAATAATAGGCCTTCCGCTTGTCTCCGATTACAATTGGAATTGCCGGAGTTTCGCTGTCCCAAATATCTAGGCCCAACTCTAACAAGAACTCACGGTAATGCTTCACGTTCTTCCAAAGCCGTGTGATGTGTTGCGGCTCAGTCTGTAAAACCCGCAACGCTTCACCAGCACAGGCCGACTGCACACCACTCAATGCCGCCGAAAATAATGTCTGCTTAGAATGGGTACGCATATACTCGATCATACACTGTGGTCCCGCCACAAACCCGCCAGTGCTTCCCAGAGATTTCGAAAGACTCCCACAAATCAAATCCACTTGGCCATTGACACCCAAATGGTGCGCGGTGCCTCGCCCCCCGTTACCCATGACACCCAAGCCATGGGCGTCATCCATAATCGTCATAGTATTCTGCCCCTTGATCGCCTCCAAAAACTCGGGGATCGGGGCAATATGCCCTTCCATCGAATACACCCCCTCAAATACCAGCATCTTGGGAGTCGCTGCCTCTTCATAGTCCAACGCCTTTCTAAGCGAACGCGGGCTATTGTGGCTAAATTTCTCCACCCGAGCAGGGCAACTATGAATACCGCTCCACAAGGACGAATGCACATTACGATCAACCAAAATAAGATCGCCACGTTGCCCGAACGACTGCACCGCAGACATGCAGCTTAAATATCCAGCAGCATGCACGTGCACAGCTTCGACTTCAAGAAACTTAGCTAAAGCCGACTCCAAATCATGGTGATACGCACGTCCTCCATTGGCCACACGTGCTCCAGTCGACGAGGCGCCCCAAGTCTCCAAAGCCTTTTTGCCTGCTTCAATCACGCTCGGGTGATCGCTCAGTCCCAAATAGTCATTGCTGCTCAAGAGAATCAGCTCTTCACCCTTCAACCAAACATGGGCTCCCTGCTGCCGATCAAACAGATCATAATATGGCGCATACTTATGCCGGAGCTTAGTCGCCTCGTCCGCCTTGCAGCGTTTGAGAAAACTATTCGCCTTACCCGACCCTAACGAATTAAAAAAGCCAACTACCATTTTATATGTAAATTGTTATGTTTTAATTGAGAACACCTGCCTGATAAGCCTGCATCGCCTGCTCGATCAAAACCAGCGATTCCTCCAGCACCCCATCGCTATGCGCGTTACCGATGAACCAATTATGATGTGGATGCAGGAACACTCCCGCCTTGATCGCCTCACAGCAAAAGGCTTGTTGCTGAAAGAAATGCACATCATCAGCGACTCGAAGAAATGGCATAGTCGGTGTCCCGCTAGCAGAAAATTGAATACCATGTTTCTGCCCCAATTCAAGAAAGCGATCAATCCACTCCCCACCCCGGCGTAGCATCGCGGGGACGCAGGCATCCCGCTCAAGGATTTCCAAAGTTTTCAACGCTGCGGCCATCGGTGCTGGATTATTCCAAAAACTGCCCGTTGCAAATACTCGGGAAGCCGCCGATCGCAACGCTTCACGCCCAACACAGGCCGACAAGGCATAGCCATTAGCGATTGCTTTTGAAAAACAGCTCATATCTGGCGTAAACCCGAAATAACGGTGACTGCCTCCTAAATCATGCCGAAAGCCAGCCCTCACATCGTCCAGTATCCAAACCATTCCAGTCTCGTTACGCAGCGCATCGATGCGCGCGAGAAAAGTCGAGTCGGGCAAGGCCATGTCCGCATAAGTCGGATGATCAAAAGGCGTCGTCATAATACCCGCCAAATCGTCACGGTTTTGAGTAACTGCGGCCTCCAATGCCTCTGTATCATTCCAAGCGATTTCAATGATGTGCACCTTATCCTCCGCCAACACGCCAGCCAAGGAATCACTGCACCAAGGTTCCGTGCCATGATACGCAGCTTTGACTTTAATAATTTTACGTCGCTGCCGATACTCCCGCGCCACTCGCAAAGCCCAGTAAGTCATGTCCGCCCCGTTCTTGCCAAAAAACGCCCATTCTGCAAAATCAACCAGCGCGACTAAGCGCTCGGCCAGTTCCACCGTCGTCGCCGTCGGATGATTGAAACACACGCCCCGCTCTTGCGCCTCACGAAAAGCCGCATCCACTTCCGAATGCTTCGCCCCCAACACCAGTGGACCAAAACCACACATAAAATCAATTAGGCGTCGCCCATCGACATCCCAATACAATGCCCCCTCTGCACGCTCAGCAAAGTAGGGAAAGGCTCCAGGCACCGTCAGCACCGGGCTCTGATGCCCGGGAATCCCTCCCGGAATCACGGCGACCGCGCGCGCATACAATGCCGACGAGCGTGGTTGAGTGGGATATGAACTTAGGTGATTCAAAGAGCCACAGTTTCGCCAACATTCCGAAGGCAAACAACCACAAAGAATCGGTAATCTTTAGGATCTTCGACCAGATGCCAAGACTCACTCAGACCCACTACGTTCTACGCGTCCAGATATGCAGGCACACGATCCATAATCAGACCGACCTTCTCAGCCAAAGGCGCCAAGCCACGGACCCGAATCGCACCGCCATTGACTGCCGCGAAGTTATCGACAGCGCCTGACAAGGCCTCCAACGCCACCCGTGTATCGCGGAAAACAAGTTCCGCGCTGGCTCGTATTTTGGGCACACCCCGCCCCCAACGTAACTGCCCAGCCTGACTGCACACCCAACCTGCGATGCTCGTCCCGTCGACCCGTATCGAAACCATCCAATCTCTTTGCCCAGCAAACAATTGCCAGGCAAAGCTCTCGTGTTCAATGAGGATTGTAGTCGATGCCAGTGCGACCGAAAAACTCAACTGTAAGTGGCAGGCAATAGCCACGTCATCCGCAGTAGTTTCTAGGCGGTCAAAATCTGTTAGCAACGTCGCATTCAAACAATCCGATAACGCAATAAAAGAGCGCAACGCGCCGATGCGCCACACACCACGAAGCGGTAAGGGCAGCGCAAAGCCTCGCCCGGTGAATTGATTGGCCAACTGCTGATACGACAAAAAGTGCAACACCACTGTAGGCGACGCCTCAAGCTCATCCAGAAAGTGACACGCCCCAGTCTCAAAGGATAAATCCGCGACCAATCCTCCCACCCTCATACGTAGTGCGAAACACCGCTCACCCAGAATAGCTCGCGCCCGCTCACTGTGTTGTAATAAATCCTCAAACGCTGGCAAAACCGCATGTAGATACAACCGCGCGAGGAGCTCAGGCTGACTATCGATTGGTGAATACAACAGACTCATTGCAGCACCTCCTTCACGATGCCATCAGGACTCAAGCCATGGTTAATCTTTGCAAACGCCTCCCGCTGCTTACTGAAGGTGCCCTGCTGCCCCTCAGTCCACCGCTCGACAATCATCGCCAACTGAACAGGCCGACGCGCCAGCGGCACAACGAGTCCCTGCGAGGCCAAATACTTCACAGTAATCCCCTCCTGTGGCATCACTCCGCCAATGCCATTAAATATGATCGGGCAGCCACATACAATGCATTCGCTTGTCGTGCCAGTCCCCGGTCGAACGAAGGCCAAATCCACCGCACGCAAAACCGTCGCCATGTCGTCTCGATAGCCGAGTGGAATGATCCGGTGCGGCCCCATACCTTCATTCAAAATTTCAAGTTCCCGAAAAGTCGCGTCATTGCGTCCACAAAGAGCAACAATGCCCAGTGGAGTCGTGATCCCACGTAGCGCACCAATAATCGCAGCGTGATTATTCGCTCCGTTGGCTCCAGTGCCCAACAATAATAGCGGCCGTCCATCATCGGCTCCCAGCAAAGCCTGCCGCCTTTCAGGTCGAGTCGCACGATCCACTTCAGATGGGAAAAACTGTGGGCGCAGCAGAAAACCACCAAGCTGCGTCTTCTCAGGTGCCATGCCACGTGAGACAGCTACGGCAGCACAGATATCGACCGCAGCGATAAAACCGTCTGCCTCTGGATTCACCCAATGCCGAGAAAATCCATAGCCACCGGAGAGTTCGGCACAATATGTCAGGCAACGGACAGAAGTACCCAGACACTGCTTCGCCAATTCAAAATAACCATGATTCAAATGCGCATGCGTGCTGACAATTACCTGCGGTTTGAGCGCCTTTAATCGAGCCCGAAAACGCTCAGCTCCATGAATCTGACTGGCACGGCGATGCAGTCCTGCCAACTCCAGAAAGTTGAAATAAATGTGGTGCAGACGAGGCATGTTACGCTGAATCCAATTGTAGAACTCGACTCCAAAACGGTCCAACCAAGACCCTGATTCAAGCGCTTGCCAACGGTCGACAAAAACGCTGTCACCACAAAGCATATGTACCCATTCCTTCAGAGCAGCGGCACGCATGTCATGCCCTCCACCCGTCGAAGAACTGATGATTAAAATACGCTTTTGCCCCGTCATATTTTTGGACAGTTAAGCCGAAAGCATGTTTCCAAAACAAGAGTCATCGAAACGAGCTTATAGGCCGAAAAAAGCTTCGTAGAGACAGACTAGGAAATGTCTCTACGAAGCTGAAATTTCAGACCGACTTGATCCAGGCTAAACCTTAGCGATTAACCTGAAGCCAAGTATACGTATTATAGAACAAGACGGCGCTCCCCGGAGAAGTACCTCTATGGACGAAGACCCAAGTCTGATCATCATAGTGATAGAAGAAATGATTCAGGCTTGAACTGCCATACAGCCAAGTGCCCATTACAGATGAATACAAATATACTCCAGAGGAAGTCGAAGAAGGCGCAATGTAGAGCCAACCCAAATCCGAGCTATAGATCCAATCATCCCCGCTAATACCGCTATGAGCAAAAGAGCCTATCCAATCGAGATAATACCAGTTTGGACTCACTTCGGCCGCAGAACTCACAGCAGCCGGCAGTGCCGTCGACGACGTGCCCATGTATTGCAGAAGAATCTGCTCAACCGCCTCCACGAGCGGAATTCCGCTGAAACTGTCGACTAATTGATCCGTAGGGTCCTCACCAAGATATGCCGCAAGTAGAAGAGCAATCTTCAGCTTCGCAGTAGCATCATTCGGCATTGCATATAAGTGGATATTGGAAAGTGGCAAACCACTAGGTCCTTGAAAACCACTAATCTCATTATCCAACGCAAACTGAGTCGCATAACTTAAGGTATCGCCTAGATAACCGGGGATTACTTGGCTCACACCGAGTAGTTGGTCCTCACCGATGGCCGAGTTGAATAGACGCACCTCGCTCAATGCAGACGGAGCCACACCATGCTTGTTGGTAAACAACTGACGTACAAACCCGAGTTCCGTATTCAAAGCGCTGAATCGAATCTCGTATTCGGGAACCAAGGCAGTCGTTAATGCATTTATATCTGTGATGCCAGTTCCACCGCTGAGTAAATCGTCTAATGCTTGCTCTAGTTCATCACCATCTGGCCATTCTCCGGTCATAGTACGGTAGATCAACAGAGCCAACTCACTCGTTTCAGCGACATTAGAGGAAAGCAGGCTCACAACATAGTTCGCTCTGGAGTCAACCGTCCCGTCCAATTGAGCTTCCCCTTCCGAACTTTCGTTGTTAGTTGGGACACGGCCGAAGAGACGAATAAAGGAGTCTGTGATGAAATCCTTATCATTAGCCACCGGATCGAAGTCACGAACATTCAGTTGAACCAAACTGGAGAAGACATTCTCTGTTACAACACCGCTGTAAACGATACCTGCGCTTATATCAACGTCACCAGAGATATCTAACTCATAATCTAAGCTGTAGCTGTCGAGCTGTTCGGTCGAAGTAAAGACCGAAACACCATTCACATAAAAGTCGAACTGCACGAAGCTGAATTGCGTCAGAAAGAGATTACTGGTCGCTGTCGATAGTACGTCGGCTTGAAGAGAGACCGTGTCACCTATTGAAAAATCCTGATTGCTCAATACAGGCAATACCATCTCAAGTGTAGGCTTATTCAGAGTCACCACGACAGCATCCACATCAATCGCTTGAGATGCAGTTTGTAAGCCTCTTGAATCAGTCGCAATTGCGAAGATACGCATGTTGCCTTCAGCTGACGGCGTAATTTGAGTTGAAAAAGGCGCCGTTGTTACATTCGCCGCTTCAACACCATTTACAAAGAAACGAACTGAGGTAATCTCCTGTTCTGAAAACTCCCCTGTTGATGTGCTATAGCCGATGGCACCAGCATTAACAATCAACGGGGATGTGATAGAAACCGAACTACCATCTGTTGGATTTGTGAGTGTTATAAAAGGAGGATTCTCATCATTGGGAACCGTCGGCACTACAACATTACGATCATAAACAAAAATATCACGTAGGTTGTTTGAGTCCAAAGGCTGAGTATTGCTGCGATCAAAGCGCAAGCCCCCACTATTCGTCGCATCCGTAGCGAAAGCGATGAAGCGCCCATTTCCGCTTACTGCGGGCATACGGCTCGACGCACTATCGGCGATGTTCAACAATTGGTTGGTCGGATAGCCGAACTTGTTCACGCTCGCACGTGTCGTCTTGGTATTATCAACTTGGTCAAGAGCTCCAGAACCGTCGAGGTCACGATCGCGATAGTAAACATTCGAATTCCCCCTTAATAAATTACGAATCATTTCACCCACTTTCGGCGTCGTGAAATCCGGCTGAGTCGGTAACTGCCTGAAACGATTGCCATCTAAGATCACAGAAAGATTCTCAGAAAGAGAGCGAAAAGCTACAATACGTCCAGAACGATCCATAGAAGGTTGCAGACTGCCTTGCGCGATTGCAAAGGGATTGGTAATGTCAGCATCAAAAACGTCTACCGATTCCGTGCCTCCACCTGCCAAGCCCAATGAGAACACATTAAATGACGTAGTCAGAATCGGCTGATTACCCTGGACTCCAGGAATCGTATTAAAAATCGTAATCTGCGGGAAATAACCACTTAGTAACAACGTATTAAAAAAATCTGTAGGAGGATTCGAAGCGTAAGCCACCATGTTAAGGTTACTAGTCGCATTGATCGCATCAACAAGATTGTCCCGAGTCATACCTGTATCAAGGCCAATAACGACATCGACTCCGAATGTTAAAGTAACAGCTGGATTGACCCCGTCATCAAGTGTGATCGTCTCTCCGAATAAAGGCTGGTTGAGAACCGTATTATCCAGATTGAACAACCCAAAAAATTGAATCGTTCCGTGGGCAACCCTCGGATTACTTACGCTGATTCGAGCTGTAACGGGACTCACAGGATTAGTATAATCTCGCACAAAAATATCAGCGACGTCATTCGTATCCTCTCCCGGAGCCAGCAAATCTGTCGATTTCGATGAGAATGCAATTTGTAGTCCATAGGGATTTTCTGTTGGACCTCCATTGATAGCAACTTCCGAACTATCGCCATTTCCAGCAGTACCCGAGTGATTAATACTCACTAAGTTAGGCGTATTAATTGGCACCGCGTCGGCACCCAATTCTTGACTCCAGACCTGAGAAATAAAACCAGCATTCGTCGCGCCAAGATTAGAAGCTCGTGAGACATAGGCAATCACACGGCCGTCATACGAAATTTTAGGCGCTAAAGCGTCTTCATCGGCAGGCTGGTTACCAAAATGTGAAACAAAATGAGTATCGACATTACCCTCCACACCGAAAACTCCACTACCAGAAACGTCTCGATCATGCACGAACACTTGAACCGCAAACGTGCTGGATAGTTGAGATGAAAAATCGACATCAAGATTGGTTGCCAAAGTTTCAAAAGCAATTAAGCGACCATCTCCACTAATTGAAGGGCTGTAGCAACTACCGTTTGAAATAAGTCCCTCATCGTTAATGGAAACAATGTCAAGACGTCGTAAAAGCCGATCATAAGTATAGATATGGCTACCAATTACTTGATTACCAGTGAGAAGGTTCGTGGCCAACGACTCGAAAGCAACATACCGTCCATCCGCACTGATCACAGGGTTTCGACTGTCACGGTTACCGACGACTCCAGCATTGGATATACTGATTAAATCAATATCAGCTGTACTACGATTTCGAAGATAGATATGATAGTTGCCATCACCAGGATTATTCGGATCCAGATTGCTTGCAGTTGATTCAAAGGCAATCCAGTTGCCATCGTCACTAACGCTTGGCACGTCACTAGAACCATCACTCTCCGCCAGCTGCCCACCCGATTCATCAGTTAACTCACTAACAGGCAATGTATCCGGCGTAAGTGACGAAGCAATGCGAAGCTGTGGTGTCAAGTCTTGAACAAATATATTGTCACCTTGATTACCGAAGCTGGCATCTACGTCCTCTTGAATTTCTGTAATCTCTCCCAATGCATCCGTATAAGCTCCAACAAAATATGTACCCGCAAAATTAGACGGAATAAGTACTTCGATCGAAACTACAGACGTTTCATTAATATCAAGGAATCCATCGTCAGACTGTGGCTGATAGCTGCGCCCAAACGTACTAATTAAAGGAGGCGTATCAGAAACACGAACTAATCTCACTTCACTAAGTCCATCCACAGTGCTTGTCAGATCTCCCAAATTAGAATAAAAATTTAGTAGAAAGTCATTGCCACTATCAATAGACGCATCATCACTTAAATAAATTTCCGTTCTAAAGTCGTCAGCAGAAGTCGGCCTCAGCGGTCTAATCAATAGTGTGCTTCCAGCCGGTGTTTGATTGCGAACAAATGCTGTGACTTGTATAATATCGCCTGCGCGATAAGTGCCAGGAGGATACGAAAGTCCTACAACCTGTAGATTCATAGGCACATTAACCTGCAGATCTGATGCGGATGACAAGGAGGCAGGGCCAGCAGAAACTGTCGTAAAGGTCGCTGGTGTAGACGCAGTAGCCGCCTGGTCAATAGCCAGATGCTGCCATGTCAATTCGCCTACTATAGAATAAGCAGTCGATGTCGTATTGTGAAGCGTGCCATCCGCAGGAATCGTAACAACTCCAGTGTATGTAGCGTTGTCGCCTGCATCAATCCGACCTGCGGAAGAAGTGAGAGAAACCGGAATCGTGGTAATGTTTCCATAGATATCCGTCCCCACCATATTACCAACGAAACTTATACCTGTCGCATCTCGTGTTCGGTTCCGCGCAATAATATTAAACCGATTCGCACGGTCGGCATCATTCGCATTATCCGGGAGGTTGGGTACATTTTCTAGATTAGCAGCGTTATTCACGGTAAACGTAAATGTGACCTGCGCACGGGGCGCATAGGTACCAGACTGACCAGTGATGCGACTGATCTGCAGCGCCGGTTGTGCCGTGACACCTGCGCAAAGCAGGAGCATCATGGCCATTTGAGTAAATGCTTTTTTAATATTCATAACATGTGCCTTTCATAAGCATTGAAGAGTGATTATATGTATAGAGGACGTATTATTCAGCAATCGCTTCAATAGTACGAGTGGCCGAACCACTAGGTGTAACCAAAGTCGGATTTTGAAAGAGCGAATTGGCATTAACATTTCTGTAATTCTGACGAGCAGGTGAGCCCCCAGGACTAACCAAATTTGCAGTCACAAAGATTAACAGATTGCGTTTCTGGCGAGTTTCGCCTTCTGAGCGAAAAAGGCGTCCGATTCCAGGTATATCGCCTAGAACAGGAACCTTGTCGTTTACCGTTTTCACTTCATCACGAGTTAATCCACCCATAACAACTGTCGCACCGTCGAAAACAGTAACTTCAGTCGATATTTCACGAGTGGAGAACACTGGCTGATAGAAGCCCGCTGGTACTGTAACTGTAATACCACCAGTAATCGCGACACTTGGACCGCCATACTCAACAAAGCCTTCAAACTCAGTAACACGTGGTTCTAAGATCAAGCTGATGGTATCGTCATTCTCAACGTTTGGCGTTACCGACATCTCGACACCAACATTACGTGTCACGAAATCTTGAGGTGTGCCGGCTGTAATCGCAACTGCAGATCCAGCAGAGCTTCCAGTATCGCTAGTTCCACCACCACTACGTCCAACTTCGGCTTCGATATCGCCATAAGATTCTGGATAACGAAGCTCTTGAGCAACAGTGATGTTGGCACGCTTGCCAGAAAGCACTGTTATTTTAGGTGCGCTCATCAAATCGCTACCAGACTTACGAGACAAAGCACGTAATGCGAAATCCACGTTATAACCATTAATGTTCCAACCTGTAGCAGTGAAGAGACTTGTAGCTCGTGTTGCCAAATCGATTGCAGTGGTAATGTCAGGCGCGGAGTTCGATGCAACCGCTTCGCCATTGATAGTAATGTCAGACTGAGATGCATTAACACTGAATGCATCATTCAGCGTACGTCCTTGAGTATTCACCGAGCGCTCATAGTTAATGACTTGATTGCCGTTGTCGTCAAGTAGGGGAAGCCCTGAGGAATTGAAGAGAGGTGTCGCACCTGAATTGGCACTCCAATCAAAGCCGACTTCTTCTAGGTCGTTCTGCGACACTTCAAGGAATTTTGTTTCAATTTCAACCTGCTTTACTTCGTTGTAGTTACGAAGAATTGTGCGCATGCGTTCCAAGTTGCGACGAGATTGTGTGACGATCAATTGCTCACCATCGAAGGCAAGGCTACTGCCCGGAGTTTCGAAGTTAACACCAGCACTTTGGAAAAAGTTTTGTAGAGCTTCGACTTCGTCATTTTGTGAAGGACCACTGGAACCACCTGAAGATGGAGCCGCGAATGGATCCACAGGACCAGAAGAGCTACCACCACCGTCGCGAAAACCAGTCAAACGGATGACAGTTGCACGTGAGATCGGGAAGAACTCAGTTACAGTAGTTGATGTACTGTCCAAGCTGTCACTAGGTGCCACAGTAACCGCGTCTGCTCCAACATCGTAGTTGAAGTTCACTTGCTGTGTAACGAATTGGAGGATACGATCCAAGCTAAGCTTACGAAGGCTAATGTTTACACGTGGATTATTATCATTTGGATTGAAAAGAGGAACGATATTAACGCCAACGCGCTCTGGATCGTATTCAACGGAAAGCTCGGAGAGTGTTTCGATCACGCGTGTGAGCTCCATTCCTGAGAAGTTCACCTGCGGAATCACGATCGAGTTCATCTTACGAGAAGTCTCTGAACCTTTATCGCTCGGATCTTCTTCTTTTACAGAGATATCGAAAACCTTTGGACGCTCCCAAGTCTGGTCGACCTCAGTCAACATCTGCTCGCGTGTCTTGTAATGGTTTTGCTTGTGAATTCCGCCGAGTACTTCAGCGATCTTTGTTTGGTAAAGCTTCGCGTCTACATTATTCGCATCACGAGCTTCCACTTCACGAAAAGAGGCTGAAGCACCATCGTAGTCACCATTCAAGTATTGAGCACGGCCACGAGTCAGCAGGTCACGGATGACTTTACTTTGGGCAACATACCGAGGACTGATATCGTTGATATCCAGCGCGTATGGGTCTGAGATCGCATCATCGAGCTTGTCAGCTAGGCTATTTGCCTTGCCAGAATTGCCACCAGCAGCGCGAAAATCTTCAACACGTTGTTCAGCGCCCTTAAAATCGCCTGCATCCGCAAGTGCTGTTGCTTCTGCAAAAACGACCTGAGCTTTCGCAGTCTCTAGCGTATTGAGGGTGCTTGCTGTAGCTGTATTGAGCGTCAAACTCGCGCTCGCAGCATTTAAAAGATTAGTTGCATCTGCATAAGCACCCAATTCAGCAAGCTTACCGGCTTCATCGATGGCATTATTAGCCGCAGCTAATTTTGCGTCTTGATTTGCAGCAACTGCAGCGGTCATCGCTTCAGCACCTGTTGCGCCTGGCTGAACAGTCATGGCAACCTCAGTTGTCATGTTTGAGGCTTGGCCGTAAATTGCGGCACCACCATTACGCCGGTCGAGTTCAGTATTAATCGATGCAAGTAAACGCTGAACATTCTCATCGTTTGGTGCGATCTTAATCAGCTCTTCAGCTTTTGCTTTAGCTGACTCCAAATTACCAGAGTCGCGGGCACGCAAAGTTTCTGCCATCAAACGAATTTTGTCTGGCGTGCTTTGTGCATCCACCGTCTGATGGGCGACAAAAGTAAAGGTTCCTAGCGCACCGGCCATGAGAATGGCGGATATACGCATACGTGCTGCGAGGTATTTTTTCATAATCTGTATTTGGGAATTGTGTTGTTTGTTGTAAAATTAAGCTCTAGAAAATAAAGTCTAATCCTTCACTTTCTGAGACGTCATTCTTGGGGGGTTCAGGGGTTGTGTTTATCGCCTGAGGAGCCATCGAGCTTAAGACTTCCATCTCAGCTTCAAACTCTTCATTTCCTTGTTTCTCAACTGTAATAGAGGATTCTTCAAGGTTAATTTCTTTCAAGGTATACTGACCAAGCGGAGTTTCGAAGGTCTCGCCAACTTTCTTCAGCTCAAGATTGACGGAAGTATCTTCCTTTGAACGCACCACAATAGTGACTTCATCGTCAAATAGACGCTCACCATGCGTCAGAACAACTTCCTTACCTGAACGTTGATCCAAAATCTTAGCGGTTGCCTCTTTATAGATGCCTTCAGTCGGATCATCTATACGTTTGATGCCGAAATTAAGCACCTTAAACGCAGAGTCGGCAACTGTATCACCGATCCGGGCGCGCACACTCTTCATAAGCTCTTCGTCGTAGAGCAGAATCAAACTATTCGATTCCTCTTCTTCAATGTAGCCTTCGATTTGGATGCGATAAGGATCTTTCTTAATCTCAACTAAATAGAGACCAAATGGTGGAGGCGGAACAGGTGGATCAATGCCTTCAGCAGTAAACTGGCCATCCACGATGAAAATCTTAGGTGGCGTGAATACATCATAGATCCAACCCGTCGATTGCTCAATAGCTTCGGGCCAAGCAGCATCGCTTTCGCTAGATTGAGGAACTGGAATTGCTTGATATGGATTGTCAGCTGTTTGCGTGGAAATCTGAGTTTTGCCTGCAGGCACCTCTTTAGATTTGGTAACATAGAACCCCACTCCTGCTAGGAGTGCCAATACAGCAATTGCTAGTAATAGCTTATCGTAGAATTTATTCATTTGGGCTTAAGAGTTTTTTTTCTCCGAATCGGATGGGAGGATAATTTCAATAAATTCGAGAACGACAGTAAAGCTGGAGATATTCTCGGAAATGACGGGTTTTTGCGCACTCTCAGGTGCCACTTCTGCAACGGTGGATGCTCCGCCAAAAGCGCCAAATATATCATCTAAATTATTTGCCGCAGGAGCAGCCGTAGTTGCGCTACCCTGCGGACGCTCGACCTCAATACTGCGAACAACAATCGGCAAGTCGAACTTCGCTAGGCTATTTAAAAAGCCTCTCAAGGAACCCGTATAACCAGTGAAAGTCACACTAAACGCCATCGTATCAATGGCATCAGGCACACGAGCAGTAATTGCTTTATTAATCTCGAAACCGACCTTGCCCGCAGCAGCACCCTCCAATAGTTCTCGCTGCACGCTGGTGATTTCATAAGGATTTGAATCGATCAATTTATTAACTATATAACTAAGGATTTGACGCTGCTTATCCAGCGCGGCGATCACCTTGGCATCCTGTGATGGCTCTCCCTCCTTAATATATTCCTCAAAACCAAATGCAAAATTGTCAGGAGTCTGAATGAGCTCAACTCCGTCCTCATCAGTCACACTTGCGATGCGCCCTTGATACTCCGTGATGTATTGCTGAATAGCTGCCATCACACCAATCCCGTCGGTCGATGCATTCATCCGCGAGCCCTTCTGCAGATTCGCGCGAATTTTGCTTAACTCAGCCTTTAAGTTCGCAACATTTTGCTCCGAAGCGGCCACGTTCTCTGCCGATGGAGCCGGATCAGCCTGTAATAAGCTGCTCAATTGCGCCTCGGCGTTGCTAATCTTACTCTGGGCTGACTTCACTTTGCCAGATTCTGCAAAAGCAAGGTATGCTCCAGCTGCAGCAGCAAGCAGACAAATCAATATCAGCAGGCAGAGCGTTATATTTTTCTTAATAAAATCCATAATGATTAAAGCGGTTTTGCAGTATCCACTACCAAGTTAATGCTAAACGGTAGAACGTTGAGGCCCTCACGCAGGCTAGTCCATATGATCTTAGGCCCCTTAGATCCAACAACGAACTCGGAGTTCTCAAAGCTAGATTGCAGACCCTTGATACGGCGCGACAAAACTTCCTGATCAATCGAGCCACCTTCAGCACTCTCGCGAACAAGCATCTGCCCCTTCACTGCAACTTCATAGGTAGCTGGACCATTCTCAGGTTGTTCACGGACGACTTCCAAATCATCAAGCCACACGTCTTCAGCAGTCGTTAAGCTTTCCTGCAGCTCGGCAAAAAACTGAATCCAATTCGTCTTTGTATTGACTAGGCCTTCGACTCGTTGAATCGACTGCCCCAATGCCTTCGCGACTTGCTCATTATTTTGAATCGTCGATTTACGAGACTGAAGCGGAGCCAACTCAGCTTCAGTCGCCCGTGCAATCTCTTCATATCCAGAGTTCACCTGCTTAATCGCGACGAGCGCGGGCCAAGGAGCGGCAGCCAAACAAATTGCAGCGATCACTAAAAATGGCTTTTTAGCCGAAAACGCCATCTTCTTTTGGATCGCTTCGGGCAGCAAATTGACGCCCGCAGCGCCAGACAACGTGTTGCGACTAGCTTCACCAATAATCTCGCTGAGTTGTAAACGAAGCTCCTCAGGATTCACATGTATGCTACCATCCAAAGTGACATTTTGCAGTGGATTAAAGTATTCTACACTAACTTTTTGCGTTTCAGCTAGCTTCTCAGCCAAACCGCCCAAAAGTGCGCCACGCCCATTGAGTAAAATACGTTTTGGAGCATTCCCTTGCTTCTGACGGCGATAATTGACGATCGAGCGGGTAATTTCCTGACTCATACGGCGCATAAACGAATCTGCGCTCGTAATCAAAATCTTAGAACCCGAGTCATCTTGGCTGAAATCAGAATCTCCACTAAAGAATTTGTGCTTCAACTCTTCTGCCTGAGCAAATGGCTTACCAATACTGTCGGCAATATTCTGAGTGAGCGAATTACCGCCCAGAGCGATATTTCGAACAAAAAATCCGCCTTCACTGCAAAAGAGCAGATTGGTCGAACGTGCGCCAATATTAATCAATAGCGTATCTTCGTCGTCACCTGGATATGCGAACTGAAGCGCATTGTAATCTAGCACGGTTGCCGCACTGATTGATTCAACAGTCAGGCCAGCAGAAGCTACCTTGCCACAGAAATCATTGATTGTATCTGACTTACACGCGATAAAGAGCACCTCGGTCTCAATCCCATCGTCCCCAACAACTTGACTGTCCCAAACCACTTCGTGTAGTGGATACGGAATGTTTTGCTGCGCTTCAAAAGCAATAATTTGAGCACGCTTCGACTCTTCAACATTTGCGATACGAATCGTTTTAGTCAGCACCTGATTACCCGGAAGAATCAGCGTCGCTTTACCCGAGAACTTATGCTCACGAGCGAGCGAAATAAGGGCACTGCCAACTGCATCCAACCAAGCATCGTCATTGGAATAATCGTAGTGCAGGCTCTCCGACTCTAACTTGTCGACCTGAAACCCGCCTGCTTGCTGTGAGATATATGCTGCGGTCACCCGACTGGCGCCACAATTAATAATCAATCGTTTAGAACTACTCATGAAATAAAAAGGATCTTATACTGAAAAGTGTGGTATCCGCTTAATCGCGAACATCCTTACGTAGAAAAATAGGAAGCTTATCCGCTCTGCCGACATACTCTAGAGGCGCATAGTAACTAGGCATCAATATATGCTCATTTGCTTCAGCTTCCGAGTCAGCCTTGGACTTCATACTGGCAAGCACTGAGTCTTCCCTCAGCTTGCTACTGCGAGCTTTCTTAGATACGGGCTGTAGTTGGTCATTAATAGTGACCTCAACAAAATAGTAATCTGGATCAATTGAAGAGAGTTGATCGCGTTCAACAATCAGACCGGGTAAGTAGAAATAGACATTATTATCATCCCCCTGCTCCATAATCACGATCTCCACTTCCGAAGTGTAGAAATCAAACTTACCCTTCTCTTTCAAAGCATACCCGAGGTAAGCCTTGACCTTAATATTCTCAACATAACGGTCATTGCGTGCCGCCGGATCTGGATTTTTACCGCACTTCAGTTGTATTTCCATTTGCACCCAGTTATCACTGAGCGACTTAAAATTAACTCTCTGTACATCAATGATTTCCTGTGCTTGCGCGCAGAAAAATGAACCAAAAAATAATACTAGGGGTAATAACAATTTCTTCATAACAGGGGGAATGGAGTCAACTGAGATCCTTATTAATAGGGATATGAACCTCACAGTGTTATGTAGCCACAATAGGCATAGCAACCCATTTTTGCCATTGAATACCTATTTAATTGATATTCTTAGCCAATATTAGCCTCACATTGGGATTTCGCTTGCGATTCATCACCCCAAATGAAGTTTCAAGCGAGTATGCCGACCAACTTACCGTTCAAAATAAGCGCACTCGTATTTGTAAAGAACACTGAGGGCGAACATTTACTAATTCAGCGCCAAAAGGCACCCAACCAGGGATGCTGGAGCCCTATCGGCGGCAAGCTCGACATGGCTAGTGGTGAATCGCCCTACGAATGTGCACGCCGCGAGATCTGTGAAGAGATTGGCCTATCGACAGAAGACTCAAACCTCCACTGTTTTGGTTATATCGCTGAAAAAAGCTACGAGGGCGCTGGTCACTGGCTCATGTTTTTGTTCAATTGCAAAAAACGAATCGACGCGCTCCCGAGCACCATCGACGAAGGGCATTTCGCATTTTTTGATCGGGAAGCAATCGATACGCTGTTAATCCCTGAGTCTGATCGGACACTGGTCTGGCCATATTACGACAAGTATCAGGACAGCTTTATTGGCCTTCGCGCGGATTGCGGCAAAGGCAATGAGCTCAATATAGTCGAAGAGCTCAAACTCCCATAGCGGAGCAATGAGCTAAGTGAGAACCTAATGCTTCTCGAAGCATCCTTGGCGAACCGTATAGATCGACCACTCACCACCATTCGGTGGCATTTCCGTGCCCGTTGCTATGATCTGATAATTCTCAGGACAGGCGCGCCAAAAGCCTGCTTTGCGATGTGGGTCCAACTCCCCCAAAACATCATCTGCCAACATAACTGGCCGAAGCCCCAATCGCTCTTCAAAGATTCTTGCTTGAGCAATGCGCAACGCGACGCACAAACCACGCTGCTGACCATCGGACGCATATTCACGCGCACCCCCCACCTGCAGACTGAGCTGAAAGTCGTCTCGATGCGGCCCTTTCTGCGTCGAACCAATGATACGATCACGCTGGCGACCATCACGCAGCAACTGCCTAAACGAATCCACTTCGCCCGAAGAAACGCTCGCATTAAAAACCAGCTCCGGCCCTTCATCAGCTTCCGCAATGTCACAGTAGACCTGCTTCAAGGTGTCACGAATCATCGATACGCCAATTTGACGCCGTTGACTAATCAAGACCGCATGCGGTGAAATTTCAGCCTCGAAAGCAGATAACTCAGCATCGCTGCCTCCCCTCTTAAGTAGACGATTACGGTCCGCAACCCCCCGATGATAGTGCCGTAACGCATTATAATACTCAGGGTCCACAGCGGACAATGTAAGATCTATAAAGCGTCGACGTTCCGCCGGCGAACCACGCAAAATCATTAAATCGCCAGAACTCAACGGCACCACCGGGAAACGACCGATAAAATCACCAAGTCGTGAAACCTTCTCACCGTCCATCTGCACCTTTCGCCCACTCGGACTGGACCGGATCTCCAACTCAGTCTTCCTCTGCACTTCATGCTCAAGCCCATAAACCGCCGCATAGCCACCCAAACCCTGCTTCGGTAAAGCCGCCATGCTCTGCGTGCGAAACGAGCGCAGGGCCGTGACCAGCCCTAGGGCTTCCAACAGGTTGGACTTACCTTGCCCGTTCGCTCCCAACAAAAAAACTCGATCAGCATCTAAATCCAGTTCAGCAAAATCAATATTTCGAAAGTTTTGCAGGCGAAGGCTCAAAAAACGCATATAAATCGTCTCTAGATTGATATCACATGCGAAGTTGCACCGGCGGCATTCGCCTTCAGCTCAACATAAGATGCCTTGATTGCACTCAATAAGTTACCCCAATTTGCTGCTGTCGTTGCCGCAGCAGCACTCACTCGCAAGACACGACGCATAGCAACCGTATCAACGTTCATCGAGGCCAAAACATGCGACGAGCCGCCCTTACCAGTCGAACAAGCAGACCCGGAGGAGACCAAACATCCGCGCTTCTCAAGCGCGCGAATCCAGCGCTCACTGGCAAATTCAGGCATGATGATCGATGCGGTGTTCCACAGCAGCGGCGCCCCCGCACCAACCCACTGCAACCCAGTAATCTCAGACCCTAAACGTTCCATAAATTGATTACGGGGATCTACAGAGACTTGCGTAGCTCGCACTTGCGCGACTCCCAAAGCAGCATGTATCGCCAGCACACCCGCAACATCTTCGGTCCCAGCACGGCGCCCCAATTGCTGAGCACCGCCCAGCAAACTAGAAAATCCAACAGCTGTCGGGTGAATAAAAATGCCCACTCCGCGCGGGCCACCAAATTTATGCCCACAAGCAGTCACATAATCACAGATCGAAAGTCCGTCGATCGGCATTTTACCAATCCACTGCGATGCATCACAGTGATATTGGCTACCAACATCAGTGCAAGCCGCGGCAATCTCCCGCCATGGATTTAATACACCCGTTTCATTATTAGCTGCCATCACTGAAACAGCCGCAAACTTACCTGCTGCAAGCTGCGTGCATAGTGCTCCAAGATCAACCACGCCCGTGCCATCCAGAGCGAGCCAGGAAATGCGATCGGCGAAATAGAACTTTGCGGCTTCGATCACACTGGGATGCTCAGTCGGACTTACCGCTATCTGCGTATCTGCCGGCAAGGTCTTTGCCCAATGCGCGAAAACAGCATTATTACCCTCGGTCGCCCCTGAGTTAAACAGTAATCGAGAAGGATCTACACCAAACATCGTCGCCAGACCTTCCCGCGCAGCTTCGAGCCGAGCATGCACCTGCGCCGCCGGCCTGTAAGGACTGGATGGGTTCAGCCAGAAGTCCTCGACAGCTTCGCACCACACGGCCTTCGCCTCTGCACAAAGTGGCGTGGTTGCATTATTGTCGAAATAGCCTTCGAGTTCCATTAGGCACACTCTGAGTTCAGACAAGCGGAGCGTCAATCGAAGCCAATGCGAATTCTAAGGAATTCGAATATCTTGACCGACTTTCAATGCATTCTCACTTCGCAAACGATCACGATTTGCTTGATAAATATCAATCCAACGCGATGGCGTGCCGTAATACCGAGAACTGATCGTGCTGAGCGTATCGCCCGATTGCACTGTATGGGTGCGAGGAACACTTGCAGGGTTTGGTGTCGGCGGCACTGTCGTACGAGGTTGTTGCACTTGAACGGTTGTTGGTTGCTGACGAACCGTTGCCACAGGTGCCTGCGTTGTTATTGCGCGACTGCCTGCGCCAGCCACACCTTCGAGCTGTTTCACACGAGCTTCCGCATTCAAGAGGTCGTGCTTCAAACTTTCGTTCTCTTGCTTCAAATTCTTTACGAGCTCCATCAAATCGATGTGATCGAGGCCTCCTTGATACGGCTGCGCTGGTAGTTGACGGGCAAACTCTTTTTGAGCGGTCTCAATCAACTGACGCACTTGAGTCGCTTGCGGCGAGTTTGGCTTAAACTGCAGATAACGATCAAAATGATAGATCGCCCGCACTGGGTCTTTCAACCCTCGCAAATATATATAGCCAGCTTCCAGATGTGACTCGGGTGCATCTCGGCGCGCATCAATAACCCGATGAAACGCACTGAGTGCTTCTTCCATACGGCCTTGAGTCTTATAATCTTGAGCCAGTTGATATTGCTTCTCGTCGGTTTCGCTGACGATTTCCACATCGCTAGGCGCACATCCCGACAAAAATCCAATAAGGGTGGCAGCAATCAAAAGGATGCGAGGCAATGATTTCATAAGACTGTGTGTTAAATTCAGAGCGTTCTTCGTCAACGTAATTCCATCTAGCTATAACGCGGTCACTGTCTGTGCCCGCCAAAGGTCTAACTTAGCAACTGTAGCGGAGACTGCTGCCACCGCAGCGGTTTCAGCACGTAGCACGTGCGCGCCCATGTGTGCTATTTTCCAACCGTTCTTACGAAAAGTATCACGTTCGGATCCTGACCAACCGCGCTCTGAGCCGAGGGCGATCAATACACTCGATCCACTGCCCGGCAGGAACGATCCAAGGTCTCCAGCAGCTTCGTAATTGTCTAAGGCTATCGATAAGTCAGCACCATACAATACAGTAATCGCCGACTGTAAATCGGCATGCATCGCGACTTCAGGTAAATACGTGCCAAAAGACTGCTCCACTCCGAGACGCAAACGATCGCGCCACTCGTTGGTCGACCAAAGGCTACTTAACGCATAAGAAGGCTCGCTACGTTCCGATTCGAAAAAATGCAAAGCTTGAACCCCCATACTCGCCGCATCAAAAAGGATACGCTTTGCCGTATGCGGACGCGGTAGCCCAATTAATAAAGAAATTGGCAACGGCTTAGGGGCTTCTTCTGTGCCGATGACCTGCAATGCAACCACGCCATCATTCGACAATTCAACAACCTCCGCACGAGCGCGGAGTCCATTGACGAAGCCTATAAAGACCTTCGTGCCCAGCTGCGCTCGTAGCACTTTACGAATGTGTTGCGCCTTCGGATCATCCGCCAAGAGCTTCACATGCTCAAAAGGCTGATCAAAAAGAATCAAATTCATTTTAACTTTTCAATTTCTGCCTAACGACGGCGCCCAAAACGGCTGGACGAGGAATTACGTTTGCGGCGCACTGGCTTGGCCGCTTCGCCAGTACGAATCACAGGTTCGTAGAAATAGTTAAAGCCTGAGAGTTTACGTTGCGGAATCGTCTGATCGATAAATTTCTCAATCGCATCCAGCTTCGACTGCTCATCAGGCGCTACAATCGTAGCGGCATCACCTTCGCGCTGTGCGCGTCCAGTGCGGCCAATGCGGTGCACATAGTCTTCAGCATGTTCCGGCACATCATAATTTATCACGTGCGTCACGTTCGCGATATCGAGACCGCGCGATGCGATGTCCGTCGCAACAAGGATCTTAACTGTGCCATTCTTAAACTGCTCTAGTGCACGTGTGCGCGTCTTTTGCGGCAAATTTGAGTGCATCGCTGCGCAACTGTATTCACGCTCTTGGAGCCAGCGTGCGATACGATCCGCACCGACTTTCATCCGGCAAAAAATGATCATACTATCCACTTCCTGACTCTCGATAAGTGCGATCAACAAATCAAACTTCTGCATCGCACCAACAGGATAGACTTCGTGTTTCACCGTTTCCGCAGGCGTGAGCTTGATGCCGATCGTGACCTCTGCTGGATTATTCAAGCTACTCGCCGAAATACGCTTAATCTCTTCCGAAACCGTTGCCGAAAAGAGCAAGGTCTGGCGACTTTTGCCACAAAGTTTGATAATGCGCTGCACATCATCAATAAAGCCCATGTCGAGCATGCGGTCGACTTCGTCGAGCACCAGCACCTCGATGGAACGTAGGTCAAAATTCTTTTGCTGGAGGTGATCGAGCAAACGACCCGGTGTCGCAATCACGACATCGGCACCCGCTTTGATCTCATCAATTTGTTTACCATAACCGACGCCACCATGAATCAAGCAGCACTTCGGTGCACAGTATTTACCGTAAGAACCAAACTGCTCTTCAACCTGAGCTGCAAGCTCCCGGGTGGGGCCGAGCACGAGGCATCGAGGCGCTGCGCCTTCTTTATGCCCGCCAAGACGATGCAAAATTGGCAAGGCATACGCGGCGGTTTTACCCGTGCCAGTTTGCGCCGAGCCAATTACATCACGACCTGCAAGGATATGTGGGATCGCTCCCGCTTGAATAGGTGTCGGTTCTTTAAAACCGAATTCGTCGATAGATTTAAGGATAGACTCGTCGAGTCCAAATTCGTGAAACGTCATGTTAGCTATGGGTGAAATGCCCGGCCAACTTACGCATCCGGGTCCATTAGAAATGCTGAAAACAGCAGTCAGGAACCTGAGATACCGCGATCAGAAAAGCCGAGAGGCTGTCCGCATTTCTTTGAAGATCAAGGAGAAAGCGCGATGCAACTAATGAAACGGATGCTTCACGCTACAGAAATTTACTTGCGTTAAATTGTTAGACTGAGGTTATCCTTCACCATCATTATGAAATTAATATACCAAATTACACTTTGCACCATAGGACTCACCGCAGCTGTTGCGACACAGGCCGCTTCATTTATCGAAGCCTCTAAGCACCTAGGCCGCGTGGACAAATAAAATAACTTGTCAAATTAACGCAATCCAATTGACTGTAAGGCAGTTGCATCGATA
>JAYJMI010122208.1:0-12795 GCA_036873855.1 Sarsia tubulosa
TCATTTTCTGCATGATAGTGCCATTTGTTAAAAAATATCGGGGATCCAATGTCTATCTATCACTTGTTCTACTTTATATCAAAATTATTACCGGGAGTCCAGCAGTCAATCCTTTCTTGTTTTGTATGTAGCTATTAGTGTCATAAATGATCAAGAGTGCCAAATATTTCTATTTTACACAAAGTTATAGGGTAATAGACAAGGTAATATACAGTCAAATGCTGACATCATAGACATATTACAGAAAATTCTTATTTGCCTGAATTGGATCAAAAGGTCAAATTTTTATGGTGAAATTTACCCCTTGTTACCAGGAATAAAATCAGTTTAAGTTTAGTGCATGATCGAATAGTAGGAAATGTCTAACAATAAAAGTTTTTTTCTTATAATAGTATGTTATGGTCGATAGTACCGAAAGCCTATCAGAATGTTATCAGACCTTCAACCTCTTTTATACCTTTTTGTCAAGGCAAAGGAAAGTCAGTTTTGCAGCAACTTTGCAACCCTGACTTATATTTGATATTTTCACTTCTTGGCTCTTTAACTTTTGAGAGATAAGGACTATCAGTTTACTTTAGTGAGCCAAGATCGAGAAAACATCGTATTATAAAGACTTATTATCTATTATAGCAAAGTGCTTTTATTTTATACTTATATTTAAAAGGATCTGAGGCAGTGCCACTTTAAAAAAAATGATAATTTTTGTTATCTATTTTAGCAACTCCTAGCTATCCACCTACTGGGCAACCTGGGTATCCCCCTCAACAAGGTTATCCTCCTACTGGTCAACCAGGTTATCCTCCTACCGGACAACCAGGTTATCCTCCTTCAGGTCAGCCAGGTTATCCCCCTACAGGACAACCAGGTTATCCTCCTTCAGGTCAGCCAGGTTATCCTCCATCTGGTCAGCCTGGATACCCACCACAAGGACAGCCGGGATACCCACCTGCTGGTCAACCCGGTTATCCTCCATCTGGTCAACCAGGGTACCCACCTGTTCGAGCTGGTTATCCATCTGGAGCTACTGCTGGGTATCCCCATGGAGTACAAACTGTTCAATATGGTAAAGACCAGAAAGCTAAAGACAAGAAACATAAAAAAGATAAACAGAAGCATCTTATAGGTGGGTTAGCTGCTGGGGCTGTAGGGGGTTATGTGGTCGGGAAAGCTATGAAGAGTAAGAAGAAGAAGTGGAAGAAACATGGCGGTCATCATGGTAGCAGCAGCAGTAGTAGTAGCAGTAGTAGCAGCAGCTCAAGTAGCTCCGATTCTGATTAAAAAATGATATTATAATTCCATCATCTGATTAAATAAATAGGCTAGACAATTTTTTATGATACTGTATAAAAACTTTAATCGAATTAATGGATGATAAATATAAATAATATAAAAATATATTTTATGGTTTGAATTAATCTTTTTTTACAATATTCATAACTGTAACATTATTATTATTTTGTAAATTTCTCTTTGTTTTCGCTTACTATTTTTTCCACGTAAATATTTTTTTTAGTTTTTTTTTTTTTTTGGTACAGCACATGCACGGTAATACAGTACATTGTTTTGTCTATTTTGAAATATTGTTAATATACCTTTAAGTTTAAATCATTGATGTGAAGTTAAAGTGATATATTTATCGGATGTCATGTCATATCTGACATCCAAGGTAGTACAGTTTGGCTGGTGTTGAACCTGTCCCACTTTTTAAAGTACATAAAGATCATCTTCTAAAAAAAAGGTTATCACAGTCAAGCACCAGGAATGTCTTTAAAAGAAGAAAGTAATGCGGAAGAAAATTTCGCGAATTTTGGGAAATTCGCGAAAGTTTATTCTCGAGAAATTAAGTTTTTTTAATCTTGTGTCAACATATTAATTAAAAAAACATTTTTCCTACCAAAGTTACTTCGTTTATCCTTTTTCTATGTGCTAACTCGCGAAAGTTTATTCTCGCGAAAAATGACAAAAGAAGCGATTTATTTGGTTTTTCCTTAGCACTTTATACTGTAGTCTGTAAAATGACTTTCACGTTGTAAACAACGTTTGATTATATTTTTTTGTTTATTTATATGCAATACGTGGATATAGTTTTTCAGTCTTTTATGTTTTAAGAGTGGAAAATTATCGCCAAATGTTAACACAATAAGATATCAATTACGATCTAAATTTCTTTATAACATCACGTTAACGGATCATTATATTTTAATATTGCATTGTCACAAGATAGGGCTTTTTTGTACATAATTTGAATTTCGTTTTGTATTTACTACTTATACTTAGTTGATTCAGTGTAGAATTGTATGAATATTTCGTGTACATTGCCTTTAGTGGATTAAATTTGGCGTGTACTAATTTCCGCGGACGCCAAATTTTAAGCATTTCGCGCAGAGCAATTTTCGCGAAAAATACAAAATCTTCTAAAAATAATCCGTGCGAAAAATAATCCACTCAAGGAATATATCGCTGTATGTTTATATTGATTTATTTATTTCTATTACAAAAGTGAAAAGACATGGCTCTAATCTATATCTATTTGTTATTGTTGTTACTTATTTTGATATTTTACCTTCATGCTTGATTAAAGCCATATTTGTAAGTAAGTTTGATATTTTACTTGGTTGACCAACGGACAGTCTTAGACCGTATTTCCAGAAGGGACCAATGCCGGTATTTACCTTCTAGGGTTCTAAAGTATTTAAGGCTCCGATTTGTGCCACTAAGTTCAGGTTAAGTTTGAACTAGCTCTACAGACAACTTACACCGACTGCGGTTCTGAGGATGCCAGAGCGGAATCGAACTCACTCAGTTCCGCATTTCAGCCTCTTAAGTTGCTAGATTGCAGATGCACGCCACTACACCGTTGCCATTTATTCACCACTTGTTGCTATTTATTGACTGAGGAACCTACCAAAACTACTTTAATGAGAGAAACTGTTTGGACTCCTGGTTTCGCCGACGGAGTCCTACAAATTCAGTCCCGGTCGTTCGTCCATTGATTACTTAGAGTTGGTTCACGAGTTTTTTCTCAGTTTTTGCTTTATGCTAGAAATCAATAAATGCTAAAAGTGACAGAGCTAGATTTTTATTGAAATTTCTCGTTGGCTCGAAATCAGGGTAAATTGAACCGTATCTCAAAATGGTTTCCTCAAAATTTGGTAAATGAGGCAGTTTTCTGCCCAATATAGACATTTTGTCCTCTATCTCAAGATCCCTTCATTATATTTTTCTATTTTTTCGCATGAAGTGAGAACATAACACGTAAAAATGATGCTATAATTACATTTCAGAAAATTCTCGTTAATTCCAAATTTGGGGTAAATGGGGACAATTATGGGCCCTAACAAGACATTTTGCCCTGCATCTCGAGATCCGTTATTAAGATTTTTCTAGTTTTATGCATGTAGTTAGAATAAAATAAGAGGTAAAAATGATACACTTCCAATATTTCGGACAAGTCTTGTTTTGGTAAAAGAAGGGAAATCATGATCCACTCATAAAGTTAGAACATGATTGGAGGTAAAAAATGATACTAATCATTTATTTCTGTAAACTCTTCTTTTTGATGAGTGAGCCATATTTGTGCTTAAACAATATAAATTCTCCCTGTATCCAAGGAGTTACTATATATAGCCTCAGCGTAACTTTTTGCTCTATCTGATGCTGCTTCCTTAGACTTTTCTATTTAATTTCGAAATTATTACCGGAAGTCCAGCAGTCAATCTGTCTTTTTTCCAAATGTTTCGAAAAGAGGCATCTTACATATTTTAGTAAAATAAAATCAACTTAAAACCCAGTTTTGAAAGTATTTTCAGTGTTACGGCAACAACCTAACTAATCAAGTATTTCAAAAAGTTTCATTGGAAGAATTTCGAGGTTGAAAAAATTGACAAGTTTCGCGGGGATAAACTTTCGTCGGTCATTCAAAAACTTTAGTCCAGGTCAAAACTACAGAAGGCAACTACAAAAAAGGGAGTTTTATTGATTGTATTTTTCTGAAAGGTACATGTCTGTAGATATACGCTCCGTTAATAATTTCTACCCCCTGTGTGTTTTTCTTGATGCTTCATTTAATTAACTGGACAAGCAGCCTTTGGACAGGACTATGCACATTCGTGAATAAAGTTTTGTAAACTTGTGATCAAATTTTAGATTCGTAACTAATAGAGTATGTTGTAATTTTGCCTTTAAATATGCATGTTAAAAAAGGTGTTTGAACGTTTCAAAGATAATTTTCAGAAACCTAGACAATATAAAGTCGTTTCTTAAAATATAATGTTTTACGCTCTTTGGGAGAAGCAAGGAAACTCAGATATTCCCGTGCTTAAATCAAACCCGTATATTACGACTTCATGTTTTTACGAAGAATTATTTTTTTTATGCTAATTTTTATAGTAGTAGTCGACTTGGCTTAGAAGCTAGATTATTTTGAAAAGGTTTCACCAATAATTTTATCGCACTGTTGGATTGATGCAGCATAGGTGTACTTAAAAATCTTTAATTATATCGAACAGTAGCTTTAAACCCTTTAAACAATATTTCGCTACAAACTAGAAAAATCTTCAATTAAGGTAATAATATTTTGAGAATTTCGAACGTTTTGATTTAAAATTCATCCACAAGTTGGTAAAACCGTTTTATTGATTTATGAAAGTACGATCTATTGGTTCGATCTGTTGGCTCGGTCGACTTATAGATTTATAATCTTAGGAAAACTAGAATAACTTTAAAAATAGTGCTCCAGTCTTTTTTTATAAAGCTTACGTTTTTTGGTTTAAAGGTGGAAAATGAAGAAAATAGCACTTCAACTTCATTCTGAAAGTGTTGATTTTATTGAAATTTCTAGTTTTTCTCTTTTATCATTTCCTTGATTGTATCTATTGCACCTATCGTAGTAAACTAAACTGTTTTGACCACTTCCTGATGTTTCTGTTTAAAACAACTAAGTAATTTTGTAATGCGTAATTTTAAAGCTTTAAAAACGAATATCTCTGGAGCCAGAAAGAAAAGATTTGAATACATTTCGCGCAGTTTCAAGCCTGATCACTCACACCAAAATTGTCTCATTTATCGTCTAGCTAAGAATATTTTTGAAAAAATAAGTTTATGGTGCCCACTGCAGTAGAAACTAAAGTAATCCACTTCAGTTCATTTAATCACAATGTTTAAAGAATATTGTTGAATACATTACTGTTTTTGAGACCTGTGAGGCTTTTTGGTGCCTATCCAAGCTACCAACATGAATCATTAATACCGCTTCGTCTCCAGGTGAAAATACATATGGAAGCTAAGATCGTTACCAAACGTTTCTGCCGTTAAGGTCAGATATTCAGTTTTAACCCTAAAATTATCCTTGGTTAACCCTATGAATATCGGGCTTTTCCGCAACCTCGTTCCCAGACCTTTATGTCTTTTTTACGAATTTTGAAGTCAACAATTAAGGCCCTGGCACAAGGTAATTCAAATTCCCACCTCTCAGCTGAGGTAGCCAAACACGGCAGAGTTCAAGTGTCACGCGGTTGATCAAGTTTTTTATGAGTTCATTAGTAACATTAGTAAAATTGGGTTACGCGGCCACTCGCTGCAAATTGTTTTTCGAAATTTTATGAATTTTGTACTATGTATAGTCCTTCTTTTATAGTCCCATACGGCATTTTTTTATGGATAATCTGAGTAGCGGAGAAGTTCTCCGTTTTAGCTATTTCGACTCCCGAACCCGGTTTTTCATAAAAAGAACAACTAAATCTAGTCTATGAGTTTTGTGACCCTATGCCAGGGCTTTTATGGCCGACATCAAAATCGTAAAAGAGGCATAAAGGTCTGGGAACGAGGTTGGGTTTTTCTGATCTTCATTATACCGGAAAATAGCGGGTTCCGCATCCTTTGAGTGTAATTCAGTTTGACAGATTTGAAGTACTACAGGTTTGCTTTATCGTTTAAATTTAGAGCCAATATTAGTATATATCCAATCAGTTTATAACCATGTATTTTTTTACCTGAAAAATTATCTTCTATCCCAACCTCGTTCCCAGAATAAATATTCGCTAAGAGAAGATCGCTCTTTCTATCTTATATCATAATATATTCCAAGTACAAGAATAGGATTTGTTTTTTGTTCGGCATGTTAACATTCTATCAGATTATTCTGTTCGGTAACAATATCAAGTTTGTAAGTCTACTTGTAGGCGATTCTTCCTTTATCTTATAATATAAACCTAATGAAAGATTATATACGTTGGTATTTCGAGATAAACCATCAGTTTGAAGTTCATTCAGCCTTTAAACTCGGGATCGCGCAAAATATATTTTAATGAGATCTGGAACCAAGTTTCACACTTATCACTTACTGTCAATTCAATGTGCCATCTCTATTTAACATTCTCAATAATGTCTATCAGGAATTCGTAATCTATACTACAGGCTAATAGTAACTGACTATAAGGATGACGAAAGCATTATACAGTTAAATACTTAATCTTTTCGTTGTATTGAATATGGTCTATTTACATGAATGACAGTTTCATTGAATTTCATCCAATGTTGATCGAAACTCCTGATTGCATGTTTTTACTAATGCTGCAAAATTAAATATTTTTTTATTAAATATTATTAAAAATAATGTTAAATCGATCGGTTGATGATAACGCTGACGATACAGCGATATAGTTTCAGCTAATACTTATGTCAGCTTACTTGCTACATCATCTCTACTGAGAAGCTATTCATCTGTTTAAGGTCATTAGCTCCAACGTAATATCAGAACATCGTCACATTTAACATTAGTAAGATAGTACGATATCAATCGACTTAAAGAAGAAGATACCAGAAAACAACAAATTCAGGTAATATTTTTGTTTTACAAGTTTGTGCTCCTTTTGTGTTCACTGCATCAAAAATGATGTTGTCATTTCACACAACATGCACTAATCTGGAGTCATCTGCCGAAATTGATGGATTTGTGCATATTGTCTAAGTGTTGTTTGAAATGATAACATCATTGTTACTTAAATAAGTCAAAAAAAATACGTTGACCCTCTCTGTAGTTGTCGGTTAGATGGCGATCATAATACTAAAATCAAATTATGTTTCTAATGTCACTGGAACTTATTGTTATTGAAAGAAAAAAAAGCAACAGCGTATTTTGTTTATAAGTATACATAATGCTTTGGTAAAGAAGGACTTCCTTTTAATTGTTAGAAAGATATGCATTCCGAGCACAGTTACTCATAGACCAAGCTTTAGCGAGGTTTATATTTGTAGGCTAATGCTCTGCGATTCTTAACAACAAATACTAGGATACAAGGATAAGAATAGATGGAAAACAGCAAGCGATGGTACAATGGAAAAGCAGAAATAGACTAAAAGTTTTTAAATTACATACTTTTCGTCAAATCATTGGCTTTTTAAATTTTTAGTTCTATTTTGAGAAGTGAACTTTTTCTTATTTCAAGATTTTTTTAACGTAAAATGCCGAGATGTAGCAAATTAAAAGTAAAATTCTACGTAGAAAAAAGCCTTGTACCTAGTCTCCACTTAGGAACTTTCGTTTTTCCATTTTTTTTTTAGCAAAAAAAACTTAGATATAATTTATATAAATTTTGTTTAAAAATGCAATTCATGATGACTCAACCTCCATCCCAGGACTTCTTTCCTCTTTTACCTAATGAAAAAGCCGATGTGTGAAAGAATACCTTCTGAGGACGAGAATGATTATGACGGTGATTGTGGAAAAATCGTGATATCGTGATTTCTTTATCAACAGACTATACATTTAAACTTTAGTATGAGAAGGCTATATACAGGATGCTGGTTGATCAAGGCTGCTAATAATCCTTGCCATTCCTTAAATATCAACATTTTTCAAATATTCCCAATTAAGTTTGACAACCTGGGTATCAATAAACATTGTTCTAGGGAACAAAAACAGTATTAGACCCTGGAGACTAGTTTAAAATTACTGTCGAACTGTTAAACACTTTTATGATAGCTAGATTAAACAAGGATAAGCAGGATATTTGAAGTCTTTTCAAAAAAGGTCTTTCGTAAAGATTAAGGAAACTGTTTTTATCATTCTCTTATCAATTAATTTCCTTTCATTTATAATTATTCAGTTTTTAGATTTTTTTATTCGAAATTAAGTAGTTATTAAAATAGCTATTCATTTATGTTGACGTAATCTACGAAAGCATGTAGAGAGCTAGTTGTGTTTGCGTTTCTAATTTGTAATTAAATATCCAAGATTTACCAAAATCAATATTTACAAGTTGAGAGAACTTTTGAGAGCTCTACAAAATTTGAGAGGTCATTTTGGTTAGCTATGCAATGGTGAAATTTGAATTACGAAGAGCTCATGCTTTTCAAACGGCGCATCGGCCATTTGGTAAGTAAAGAAGTTTTTTCATTCTATCGAACATTTTTGATTTTGCATAGGAATGCTGAGTTTAATTATCTTAAAAATCTTTATTCGATATCATTGCGATTAGTGTTTCTTACAAATTTATTATACAATTGAGCGCTTTATATACGAAACGAGTAGTAGCTGTGTAAGAGCTTCTGATGGCAAGAGAAGAAATAATATATAGTATTACTAAAAAGGAGATGAACAATGAATGATGATAATGTTACAAGTTTGAACAATTTTGGTCCTTCGTTGATTTTTTCATCTTCTATATTCATTGAGTGCTTCATCTTCTGATGTTCAAGTTTAGTCCTTCATTGATTAGTTTTAGCATGAATATGATACTAGACTCTAGTGTCATATTCCTGGTTTTAGTAGTAAGTTAACTATGAGTAGCGAAAAACTATTATATCTAGCGGCAAGTAGTTATAAAGAAATAGGAATATGCTTTAGAAATATGATAAAAGAAAGACTTTCCAACTTTCGGGAAAATAACTAACGATTGCATCAAGTAATCGTTCGTCCACTACGCACTCTGCCGAAAACATTAGAAAGAAAGACAAACGCGAAAATGTTGTGTGATATCGATATGTTATTAATAATGACGGCTTCGAAAAGATTCTGTTTGTCTACGTATCAAAACTTGTTTTACCAAAAGCTCGATTTTAATAACATATTCTTGCTAATGTTTTCGAAGAAATTCGACGGATATCCTTCAAACAACCTCATAAAATAAATGTGTTTACAGTGTAAACAAACCCCTATGACGTTATCGTATTTTATGGATTAAGCTAAACAAAACTTTCGCGAATGATGTTAAAAGTTAAGACTGTGATTATATCATGTCACACCTGTTTAAATCAAACATTACCATCAAAACTTTAGTTCGTTTAAGAATTTCCATGGCTTTAGTAAGTCATTTAATCTAAGAATTACAGTTCTCAAAGGTACAGTAGTAATTCTTAATCTATAAATTATGGTTTTAAAGTTTTTTGATCTTGTAAAATAAACATTAAATTAAACTTGCACGAAACCAAATGAGGAAAGACTATCTTAATAAATTCGTAGATGGGGTATAGCCGAAGAAAATGAAACAAGGTATAACTTTTTGTAAGGTAAAGTAAGTAAGTAAGTAAGTAACTAAGTTTTGATATTTTACTTGATTGACCAACAAATAGTTTTAGATTATATTTCCAGAAGGGACCAAGGCCGATGTTACCTACTTGGATTATGAAGTATTCAAAGCTCCTATTAGTGCCACTGTGATTGGAGTGTTTCAACCAGTTCTACTGCATTTCTGGCTCTAATTAGCTAGAATATACGGTCCATTTTAGCCTCTATGCACCTGTTTATCGTAAGGCTCAATCCATTTTGAACATTTTTTTGTAAATAATTCAGATGAAAAATAAACACAATAGTGAGATTCCCCGCGGCCATTCTCATTATTTATTTACCTCTGCAAAAAATATTATAGGAGTGTAAAATACTGCATTTAGGGGGATAAAAGGGAGGGGTTGCACAAACAGCCTTGACACTATTAAGTGCATAAAAATTATGATTATGTTTATTTCATATATCCAAACTTAACATTTGTAACTTTCGTCCTTAGTTTTAATAAATATGTATTTTGCAGTTAGAAAAGATTTGGTTGATTCGTTATAATACTGATCCGAATTGATTTTCTTTATTTTTTCCGTGATCCCGAATTAAAATCAATCTAAATTAACATTCGATGAATTCCAACCATTTCTACTTTCAGTGCTTTGTCACAAAACTCCAACAATAACAATGAACTAGCAATTATCTTAAAATGTTTGAAGAATGCCGTCAGTCAATCTTCCGATGCTTTTGTTATCACGTCTATTGTTTATAAATTACACTAATTTAGGAAAGTTGTAAAAATTTACGCCTTTACTTTAACAACAAATTGACAATCGATTGTTGAGAAAAATTATCATTAAAATTTTATAAAAAAGGTAGATTTCGTCGATCAGGTATATTATAGGTAAGAAATAAAAGTTTTTTGATAGTTATAGAAATGCTAAGAAACCAAGAATAAATTAAAACTTAATTAATTTTTTTTTTGGAAATTTAACCTTTATTTAGACTACAATTTCTTTCAGGGAAAAAAATTACATACATAGTTCTTTGGGCTCACAATCAAGGTCATAAATTGCCTAGACTTTTTCTTATTTCTACGCTTTTTCATTTTAACCACAAGCGTTTTATAACTATTTATTCATTGATAAGAATGAAAACGATTGGCTCAGACAATTGGCCAGTGTGACTTAAGAGCTTAGGAATCTAGGAATCAAGTGAAAAAGGCGTAACAACTTGGGACAGGTCCCTAGTGCCCAGTCTCCACCAGGGAATTCTCAACTTTTCAATTAAAGGCGAAAAACCTTAGAAATTAGCTATTAAAAATCTTTCTGAAAAGGCGATTTTCGATGAAATTACTTATTTGTCTAAAATATTTTGACCATGCACCTCAAATTCTAGACTAGATTTAGTCGGATTTAAAATAGAACCGGATCTACTCAAATTCAAGTTTTTTTTCGATTCGGAAAGAAAAGACTTTGCATTCTAATCATAGATATGTTAAACGTAAAAATTAAAAAGGTTAGTATTCGTTTTTAATTCCGCTTATCTTTCTGCGCTACTTTTTTTATTTACTTTTGATTAACAGTGTTTTATATAATGACGATATAAGCATCTAATACGCTTATGACTTCATATATCATTACACAGCGGGTCATTGATGACAGTAAAAACTCATATACGTAATACGGCATTAATCTATTTACGTAGTGAGTTTTAGGAACTTCGTTTCCCTAATGATTTTTGAAAAGTTTTCTCTATAAACAGAACAACGATATATTTATTTTACTAACATAGCGCTATAATACTATTAAATTAGTTTCTTAAATTGATTCTCTATTTGTTGACTAATTACAATTCGAAAACAATAGAAAGTATTTTACACGACGAAAAGTGCAGAGGAAGGAAGGGGGCGGCTATTTTTGTGAAAGGTTGCACAGTTTTTGAGCTAAGAAATAGTTTACCTATCTAGTATATTGTGAGAATTTTAGTTTTATGACTAAAAGATATATTCAAACGTAGCTCATCACTGTAGTATACATATAGTCAATGGGAGCAATAAAAATCCCTTATTATAAAGTAGCTTTTATATAAAGATGGAAAATCCTTTTTAATATAGAAAAAAGCATTTTATTAGAGCCTAGGAAGAACCCTTTAAGGCTAAGGCTAGTTTTAGTACAGACTTGATAAGTGTCACCTTAACAATGAAGTTCTCATAAAGTTATATTATGAGAAAGTACAGCCTTCGCTTTGAAATTACCAATTATAAGGAGGTCTAGTAGTAAAAGAATAAACTGCAGACAACTGTGAAGTCGATCGATGTTTTGAAAACGTGGTTTAAGAGTGTAACAAGATAAACAGCATGATATCGAGTTGTAATAATCTATAATTCCCATCAAACTGCAACAATAAACAATCTATTACATTCAATAAAACTTTATATAGCTATATTATTGACCAAAACATTTTCTCGTTGTAAATCAATAGTGCATTATATGCCAGATCATTTACCGGTGTAAATAGTGATGAGATTTTCAGTAAATCGTTTTAATCCGGGATACCCATACACCTGAGTGGGAATATAAAATAATCTATTTGTTTATATAAATGAAACATACTTTGAAGTTTAATGTGTAGTAAACGAAAGAATGATTAGACACAGTTTTATAGCAATTTCTAAAGGTAAATTTATTTATATTTCATTGAACTGACAGGGCTGAAATTTGACGTCTTTTTGGCGTTAATCTTGACATCTTTTTCACGTCATAATAATTTTGACTAAAAAACTGCAACTGGAGTCTGTTTGCAGAATAAGGATCTAAAATTTAACAGCTGGAGTGAATACAGTCGTTGGGTAGAAAAACGATAAGCTAGTATTAATCCCTAAAGTAATAGAATGTATGAACTATGTGCTACTATTCTTTCATTCGTCAAACAAACAAAACTAACATTATATTCAGAATTAATTGACTTAAGCTTTATATTAATTGAAAGTTCAATTAGAGATCCTGCTATGTATTCATAACTTCCTACTTGCCAGCTTATCGAAATCAACCTGACAACTATAGAATTTTTTTCTTTGTAAATCCATGTTGCTTCCTGTAAGTCTGTAAGCATTGATTTGTATTATATAAGGGACAGTCTCAAGTTCCTACTGCACAAAGTTCCTACTGCACAAAGTTCCTACTGCACAAAATTCCTACTGCACAAAATTCCTACTGCACAAAATTCCTACTGCACAAAGTTCCTACTGCACAAATTTTACATATTTAAGAACTAAAGTAGTACGTACAATCATGGTCGTT
>JAYJMI010122209.1:433-10689 GCA_036873855.1 Sarsia tubulosa
AAAATCGACCAATCAAACAGGTTAGTTTAATAATATAAATCAAAATCGACCAATCAAACAGGTTAGTTTAATAATATAAATCAAAATCGACCAATCAAACAGGTTAGTTTAATAATATTAATCAAAATCGACCAATCAAACAGGTTAGTTTAATAATATAAATCAAAATCGACTTACCTTTAGAAAACAAAAAGGTAGAATATTGGCATTGTTGAATGGTTCATTGCTAAAGTATACAATTGTTATTTTTAACAGAACAACGCAAATTAAAAGTAAATTAAGTATAAAACCTAAAAAGTTTCTTCAAAAAGTAGAGGAATTCTGAAATAATTATTTTAAGTTTAATTTGTTCATAGTGTTTCAAATAATTACTAAAAGCGAATAATATATTGTTATGTAATAATCATAACTTATTTTAGAGACCAGTGTCTGGGCCATCAAGACCGATATCTGCTGGCAAATCAAGTCAAAAGAAAATAAACGAAATGAAGCCAAGGTAAAATAAAAAGGTTTTGCATTTTTATTCTGATGAATTATAGATTCTACAACTTACAAAAAATACCACAAAGGTTTGTTTTGATTTTGTTCAAGCAATAGCCCGGTAAAGATTTCCAATAAGAGGGAGAATTTCAAATAAGAGTGAAACGCGTATGGCGTTGTTGGAGGATGGAGTAACTAGTGAAAACCTTCTGAAATTTATAAAATATCTTAAAAAATTGTACTCATAACACTGTGGTGCATAACACAGTATTCTTGGCTGGTACCAACCTTTCGCAATTACACACAAAACACATAAAGGTAAAAGGGAACCAGGTTCATACAATACTATACTATGGCCGAAAGTTAAGAAAGTTAATGCTTCAAGGAAAAAAAGTAATTTGGAAATGAATTATTTTAGTCGGTTTTTTTAAAGGTTGTGGCAACTTCCAGAAAACTTTATCTTAAATCAAAGGCCATAAAGTTAGATTCAAGAATTTTTTTATTTCATCTAAAAATCTTTTTTCGTTTTTGTGAATTTGAAATTCTAGATAAACCCCCAGATTTGGGAAAGTTGTGATGTCATCACAAGTATGCAAGATTTTTCAATTAAGAGAACCTTAAATATCTCTGGAGAGAAAACATCTTATAATTCCAAATTTGGCACAATGATAGATATTATGACTACAAAAAAAACTATGCAAAATTTTTAATGAATACATGACCATGTGGCTAGTTACCAGGCCTTTTTCGTTTTTGAAAAAATGCTGTTTGAGAAAATAATGTTTAATGGGGGTTTATCTAGAATTTCAAAATCACAAAAATGCCAATAACTTATAAACGAAAAAGATTTTTAGATGAAATAAAAAATTCTTGAATCTAATTTTAAGGCCTTTAATTTAAGATAAAGTTTTCTGGAAGTTGCCACAACCTTTAATAAAGTACCTCATACATTATCATGTTATAACATATTTTTGGTAAAAAGGCTCCATTGTTTTGAATGGTAAGGGCCGATTCTAGCCCTAACACAAATTTACTAAAAATCTCCTCTTCACTCTAATTGAACTTAAAAACAACCTTTTGAAGAAGTTTCCACTTGAAAAGTGTTATTTTAAACAAAACTCGGACCCTGTCCCTATTTTCTAGAATAGAGTCTGATAGTGGTTTCTTCTGAATAAGAGTGATTCTAAATTTGTCCAAACTGAACTTGAACTTCATTATTGGACTCCCGGCTTTGCCCACAGAGTCCTATAAATTAAGGTTCGTTCGTCTGTCTGTTCGTTTGTCCATTGATTTCTCAGAATCGCTTCATTAGTTTTTTCTAATTTTTTGCATGATGTTAGACATCCATAAATGCTAAAAAGTGACGAATGCTGTTTTTTATTGAAAATTCTTGTTTGCCCGAAATCGGGGTAAATGGGGCAAACTTAGGCCTAAAATAGACATTTTTTCCTGTATCTCAAGGCAAAAAATTAGACCATAATAAGAGGTAACAAAATGACACTATTCCTATATTTCTGAAAATTGTGTTTTGGGCAAGCGAGGTAAATTTGGTCCCAAAATAGATATTATGTCCTGTATCTCAAGATCTGTTCACTACATTTTTCTAGTTTTTGCATAAAGTTAGCATAATAATAGCTAAGAAATGATACTATTCCTATATTTCTGAAAATTCTTGTTATGGGCAAGTGAAGCAAATTTGAGCCAAAAATAGATATTCCTGTATCTCAAGATATTTTCATTAGATTTTTCTAGTTTTTTTGCATAAAGTTAGAGCATAATGTGAGGTAAGAAATGACACTATCCCTATGTTTCCGAAAATTCTTGACTTGGGCAAGCGAGACAAGTTTATGCTAAAATTATACATTTTTCCTTGTATCTCAAGATCTGATTATTAGACTTTTCTAGTTACAGCATATTAAGAGATGAAAAATTACACCATTCCTATATTTCCGAAAGTTTTTGACTTTGGCAAGCAAGGCAAATTTAGGCTAAAAATATACATTTCTCCCTGTTTCTAAAGATCTGTTTATTAGATTTTTTTTTAGTTTTTTACGTGAAGTATCAAAAATAATTTTATTCATATATTTCTAAAAATTCTTGTTTTGAGCAAGAGAGTCAAATTTTGTTTGTTCATTAGAGTTTTTTATTAATTTACAAAACAATTACCGGGAGTCCAACAGTCGATCTTTCTTGTTTTTTATCGGTTCATAATTGTTTTCTTATGTTATTTCGTTTTTCTTGTTTTAAATTTTACCTTGATGTTGTTTTATAAAAACTTTATGAATTTAGGGCTCAAACATCTAAAGGAACACGTACACAGCCATCTATGAATTTAATTGAAGAACGTGCAACCCTAGCTGATCGTATTAGTACATTAGAGTTAGAAGCTGCAGATGATATTTATTCACCTTCAAATATGAATGAAAATGTGTTACCTGATGTGGCCAATGATATGGGGCCAGGTATGTGTGTGACCAGTTTCATTTATTAGTAACATGATTTAGATTGAACCTTTAAAATATGGAAAAGGGACCAATAAAAAGGAAAACCAATAAAAAAGAACCAATTGTTTATAATGCAATAACTTAAACCTGAAATCTTGGTGATAAGATCAGAAACTTAGAAGGTAAAATCGATGCCCTTTCAGTATTTAGGATTTTTTGCATAAAAATACATTTTTTTCAAAACATCAAGTTTTATCGTACTTAAAGCAACAAAGTTAGCCTATGTACAGCATGTACAGCGGTAAAAATAATGAATGAGCACGAGGGTTTTCAAAAGGCATAAAACAATTAAGTTCGATGTGTTGAGCATATTTTCTTTCAATTGAGTTTGTTTACATTTTACTGCTTTAACAGTTAGACACAGGCTCTAATCTTGACTGAGTGTCCAATATTCTAAAAAAGGACACTTTTATTGTCAATTTTATTTTAAAAAGGGCATTTGTACTAAATTGACACAGTTTTTATCTGTTTTTAAAGGTGGCAGCGTCCGAAATCCACTCTCTCTTTTAGGCTAGGTTAGGGCCTGGGGCAGAATTATATTAAATTAATCTGTTTAAAAAAAGCAATATAAATTTTTTTTATAGTCTTGCCTTATTGACAAACTGATAAGTGTATTAGGCAAAGAGTGTCTAACTTGCAGTTTTTTATATCTATTCTTTGTTTTTCTTTCTTTCCTTCAGATGCAATAATTCGATTCTTGAAAGCTAAACTACGTGTAATGCAAGAGGAATTGGAGGAGACTATGACACAATCAAGAGAAAAGGTATAAAATTTCCAAGTGCACTGAAGTTCCAAGCTACTACTTATTTTTGTATATAAGCATAAAAAGAACAGGTAAAGGTAAAATCCACTGTGAAGTCTTTAAAAAAAATTGATAATCCTTTTTCAACAAATTAGTTATGCAACAGCAAAAGTTTTTTGAGGTTTAGCCAATTTTAATCTCTACCCTACATAAATATGCTAAAAAGAGCCCTTTTCCACTCAAGTTCAGCCTTTTCTGAAGAAAATTTTATTTTTAAAGAGCCCTTTCTCACAAAATTTGGATCCTTCCCCTCAGTTCTAGAATAGAGCTTGTATTATGTGAGTATTAAACACAAGTTCAAAGATTAAAATAAAAGAGAATATAAAAGCAATGATCAGGGCTATTTAATTCCTTGAATATTATTGTAATTTTCTAAACTCTGATTTTAGAGTAGCATGATAGCAAGGCTCGAAAATGAAATGAAAGATAGAAATGACAATGAAGTTTCGTTGCATAAGAAGAATGAACATTTACAGGTGATTGTTGTTGTATTTTCTAATTATATCCTAATCTACTGTGGTTGTTATTATACTTTCTAGTTATATCCTAGCCAACTGTGATTGTTGCTATACTTTCTAATTATGTCCTAATCTAGTGTGATTGTTGTTATACTTTCTAATTGTATCCTAACCTAGTGATCGTTGTTATACTCTCTAGTTATATCCTAACCCCGTGATTGTTGTTATACTATTAAGTTATATCCTAACCTACTGTGATTGTTGTTATACTTTCTAATTATATCCTAACCTAGGATATAGACTCGGATTCGCATTGCATTCGTTAAACGAATTTGCAAGATAACAATTATTTATTATTTACATTAATTGTTCTTCATTTCATAGAATACAATCGAAAAGCATAAATCAACTCAAGAAGAGATACGAGCAAAGAATTCATATTTAGAATCAGAACTCACTAATTTAAAGAAGGTAAACTTTTGTATATTAAAAGGACCGTAAGCAGGTGTATACCTGCTTTCTATCAAACAAACAAAAAATTCACCCCTTACTTGAAATGACCAATTCTATTTTAAAGTGCTTTAAAGAGTTGTTAATAAAGTGGGAGAGGTCAGCTTACTTCCATTGGAATGCGTTCAAAAATGTCACACAAAGGTTTCAAAAATGGTACAAAAAATGTAGTTGAATAACTTAATTAACCTTGGGACCATAAGAAATAAAATGATATATTATATCATATCATTATGTGATATCATTATATCACACAAACGGTACAACCATATTGTGTATTTTCTCAAAATCGAAAAAATGCACATACTATTTCTGTTATCGAAATTTGGGCAGTATTGGAAATGCATTTTACTAATAGTCATATTTTATAAAAGTAGAACTTTTTTTGAAAAAACTATATGCGATTAGATTAATTCAACAAGTCTATCATGATCACCTTCTCATATATGAAGAACCATTTAAATTTCTAAATTTTGTGCAGGTTTTACTTGGATTTATTCTAATTTGGTTATTTTGGTACATTATGGTTAAATTTTATACATTTTAGATTAATTTTCCTCTCTTGGATTTAGGATTTAGAAGGGAAAAAACGAGAGAACAAACAATCAGCTTCTAATAAAAATACTTTAGAAGTCAGGTAAGACTAAAGCAAGACTTTCATTAGCTACTTTGGTATTTATATCAAATTCAACTAGAAAACTTCAGAAATTGTTAATATTCCTTCCTATAACTTTGTAGTTACATGAATAATTGTTTGTGTATATTTTAGATTATTAGTAATATGAATTACTTAGGCCTTACACTGTGTTTCACGTCCTATCAGGACGATCTTCAGAGGCAGAGTGAATTTCCATGAAAAAGTGGGGTCGTTTGTAACCCAAACACCTGAAAAAAATTGAGGCCCAAGTAATTCCTATTACTAATATTAAGGTATATTATTATAATAGTGAGCACTATAAAATAACTGTACAATCTTTTACACATTATATATTTTAGATTAAATAGAGCTTTGGAAGAAGTGGAGAAATATAAATCAGCTTTGCAAAAATCTAAAGAATCATCAAAAGTATGTAAAATCAGTTTATTGCGGTCTATTAATCACACTGACGACAAAATCATTTTATGTACTTCTTTCTTATGTACTCTGTCAAGTTTATCTGTCTGCACATTTTTGTTTGTTGCCAATTTTTTTATCAAAATCTGTTGATTTACTTCTCGTTTTCTGTAGTATTAGTTTGTTCAGCTATTAATATGGCACGTACTTGTACCGAGTTTGGTTTGGTTGGAAGGAAAAGTCTAAACTTATGTAACTTCGATGACTCCTGAACATTTAAAGATAGGTAAAAATTTGCTCCCGAAATGCAAAATTGCATAAATTCAAGCTTAATGAATATTCTAGTCTGGAAAGTTCTGGAAAGTATTTTATACCTATAGAAGAATTTTTTAAATAGAAAAGACCAAAATTCTGAAACTTTAGCAACTCCTGAACATTTTTAATAGGTAAAGATTGCAAGGTTAACCCCTTTGCCACCCGGACTAATAGTGAGGTGGAAAGTTGTTAAGTTTATTTTAAAACAAGTTCATTTTGTTCAATTAAAAATTTAACAACTTTCTTTTTCACGAAATACATATGGATGTTGAATAGAAAAGAAGATGAGAGAATATATTATTATAAATGTCTGGTTAGGAAATCTTCTATTTTAGTTATTCCATTTTCTATCATGTGTTAGAATTTCAGAATATATAAGCATCTGCCATAATTAAATTCAAGTGATATGAATTAAGTAAGTAAGTATGTTTATTTCACTGCCCAAAAAATTAAGTTAAGAACAACAAAAAATATTAAAAATGTAAAATTGCATATAAATTATAAACTATAACTAAAATCATCAAAATAATAAAAAATCTGGGCAAGAGAGGAGAAGGGTGGCAACAGGGATGACACAAAAATTCTTGATCTGCATTGTTTAGAAGGTGGAAATTAACTTGTAGTTGCCCTTACTTTCTCCCTGTGTAGTTCACCATAGGAAGGGTAACTTTTTGGCACAAAAATTTCAAGAAATGTGCGAAAAAAGTGTAGTTCATAACAGTAAAAAGTCAGTTCAACTTTGAGTCTGATTTTTTGCATGGTTGCTTCCAATATCCTTTAGTTTCTAAAAAATATAAAAAATTTCCAATGTCAGCTTTATTTTTGCTGACGTTTAGCACTTTTGTCAGCATTTTTTGCAAAAAAAATGAAAAATAGGGTTAAATTTGAGACAGTTATAAAATCAGAACCAGTTGTCTAAAAATGATAAATAACCCCTCGTTGGAACGGTATTAGAATGTTCTTTACGATGATATTATCATTTGTTGGCCCTCCGTCTATTAAAACTGATGAAGTCAGCAGTTTTTATGCACAATTTTTAAAATGTGACGTCATGATGACGTCATTATGTTTTTTTGAAAAAAAACACGTTTATAATATAACGCTACTTACCAAATTTTGGTGATTTTTACTATACCCAAACTATTTTTATCAACAAAACAAAATTTTCACGTTTTTCCTGAAAAAAGGCAATTTTCACTAAAAATTGGGCTTAAAAATACTCTACAACCTTAATATAGCTCGAAACAACTTGAAATTTTCAGGATTCATAGATGTAACGTATGTTATCGAAAGCAATTAAAGAAAAGTTAAAATTGATGACGTCAGCACTTTTATAAGCAATTTTTTCAAATTTTGACGTCACATGGCGTATTAATGACGTCATGACATCAAATAAAAAATATTAGTTTGACGCATTTGTGTTTCCAAGGTTATCATTGTAACATAAACCAATGAAAAAGAAACCTCCTACCCCCGTCTTTCAGACCCCCCTCCCCGGGTTAAAATTTTTCAAAATAGCTTAAAATTTTCAGAAAATGTGTAAAAATGTTTTTTTTCACTGAAAAGTTCAGGCAGGCCTGCCTAGTTTTTTCAATATTTAAGATTTTTTACCATGGTTACTCCAAATTCTAAACTAAAGAATTGAAAATGATTGACCGAATATAATTAATTAAAACTTTATGTACCTTACAAAATATCCTTAATATGTCGTAAAACCAATGGCCTCATTTATTATAAATTAATTTTATTTTTGCAAGACCGTGAACCATCCTTATTCGCAAGATGTGTCAATAGTAAGCCACGTTACTTTCACTGTAGAAAAAAATCACAAAATCTAGCTTTTAAGAATGTTTTACAAACTTTAATAAAGACTAATTATAGTTGTTCTTTTTAGTAAAAGAAAAGAATAAAAAAAACACAGACTAAATATTAAAGTCTAATTTAAATATTTAGAAATAAATTATTTTCCATAATTTATAACTCATCGTGGGCGTGGTATTGTAATTGTCATATTTTCGAGTTGTCGTAAATAGTAATCGAAACATTTGCTCACCATCAATTTAATTACTTTAATTGCTATAACTTTTTTAATAATTTATAACTAGTCGTTAGCGTGTGTTGTCTAAATTTTCGGTGTTCGTAACATTTGTTCAAAATATTTTTCATAATTTTAATCATTATCACTAATTGCGAATGTGCCATGTTCCAACATTCTTCATTTTTGGTTGTCGTATAAAATTTCATCATAACATCTGCTACATCAATTTAAACACTAAACTAATCATGACTGTAGTGTTGTAATTTTCATAACTTTCAGTTCTCGTAACCATATTTTTCATAACTTTCATAATTCATAACTAGTGCGGTGTGTTGTCGAAATTTGCATAATTTTTAGTTCTCGCGACATTTGTTTACAATATTTTTCATAATTTTAGTTGCTATTATAACTAAATTCTTCATAATTTTAATCATTATCATTAATTGCAAAGGTGCGATGTTCCAATTTTCATCATCATTCATTATAAATTTTTTTCTTGTTACATATCTGCCTTTCTTCTCAACTAAAATTATTTAAAAATAATACCATTACATGAAAGGCGCAGGAAAAATAGCTCGAGTAACTTTCAACAAACACAGTTTTTTTAACAGACTTCAATGTTTACAATAACTATAAGAGCTAGTTTACATGATAATTATTATAATTATGGTGACAAATATAATCCCTAGCCTAGAGAAAATAATTTAAATACCTAAAATAATGACAAATTGTAAAGAGTGTACTACCGTCAAACCGGGCTATTCGATCAGCAGTGTGTAGTTTCCATCAAACAAATAATGATAATTTATTACTCATGTTTTTATCCTACGACCGGCATATGAATCTTTTTGCATATCCATATATCTACTTTTTTTCTTTTTATTGATAAATTTATGTCAGTTTTGATGGAAATAGCCCCGTTTGGACGGTATATAAGGCTGATGGAACTGAAGTTCTAGTTTACCGTCGCGTTAGCGAAATATTTGTAAGCGGGAAATTTTCATTATTCGTTATTCATTATTTTGCAAGAGGCTCATTTTTCTATATATTTTACCTAAACCATGTTTCACAAATAGCTTACAAACAATATTTTCTTTCTCTTCGCTGCAATCATCTGACTGACTCGGAATTTTTTTTGTTAGAACCAAACCATTTGAGTATTAAAATGAAAACTCAAATTTGCCGTTTAATTTTTTGGCGCGGACTCTGAAAATTCGATATAACTCGAAGTTAAAATATCGCTAAAAAAGCTGCGTTGAACAAATCAAAATCGTCATCGAAATCATCTTGAAGGCTGCGAAACCATTCTTCTAATTGAATTTAAGTGTTTACTAGTTGTTTACTGGATCTCCTTTTGGTAATTCTGCATATTTTAATCAAATAATGAGAATTTTAGAAATAATGAACTTTTTTGAGCGGCGTCAAACCTCAATGCGTGCGGTTGATGGTAAACTTATACTTCAGTTCCATTGGACCGGTATATTGTGTCTCTTGAACGACAATAATTGTAAAAAAATTACTTCATTAAACTACAGAAATTATCGAGGCAATCAAAACAAAACAAACTAGTAGACTATCAGACTATGTCACTTTGTCTTTGAAATCCGTCTATACACCAGTTTTTTAAAAGGTTATTTAAATAATATAAGATCTTATTAGTTTCACTAACCATTAACAAATTTAGCATTGAGAAGCAGTTAAGAGGCATAATTTTTAGCAAGAGGAAACAAAAGTTTTTTATTCACGGCTTTAGACATTATAAAAAAATTTATTTAAAACAAAATAAAACTTACCTTTCATTTATCTTATGCCGGCCATTTTACAATAACGTCTTCCTCTACATTTCAACAGATAAAAGAACTGTAATCCGAAGCTCCTTCATCAACAATTATTATCAACAATTATCTAGCTACTTTTTGAACTTTTCAGAACAGTTTTTTTGTTCAACTCAACCTTCAACACGTTTGTTGTTAAAGGCTGGTTTTCACTAATCACAAATTGTGCGATATGCAGGTGTGCCATTTTTAGATATTTTTCGCGGACTTTTATTCACCTTAATGAACATGTGCCTTAATAAAGCCTTTAGCGAAACTAA